>JARFOD010080618.1:0-19676 GCA_031763545.1 Mopalia muscosa
AATACACTTTCAAAACCAAGCAAACCACCAGAAAAAGTGTCTTTAGTGTAACACACTTTCAAAACCAAGAAAACCACTGGTCAGGTCACAAATACCAAGCAAACCATCAGAAAAAGTGTCTTTAGTGTAACCCTCTTTCAAACCCAAGAAAACCACTGGTCAGGTCACAAATACACTTTCAAAACCAAGCAAACCACCAGAAAAAGTGTCTTTAGTGTAACACACTTTCAAAACCAAGAAAACCACCATACATTTTCAAAACCAAGCAAACCACAAGAAACAGTCTCTTTAGTCCTCCAGGAAAGAACTCTCCTGTGTTTCAACATTCAAGCTGACACTTCAGCTGTGGCACATTTTGCTGAACAGGTAAATAATTTAGGCCATTTACCTGGTTAGAATAAGTAACACATGCTTAAAGGCATACCTTATCATTCTGTTTCTCAATTTCCTCTTGAGCATTTTTCAAGTCAACTTCTAAACGACTAACATCCTCTTTATGAAGTTCTCTTTCTTTATACAGATCTGATTCTACACCTGACAACTGTTTTCTTAACAATGTCTTCTCTGACTCACTGATATCTAATGTCATCTGAAACACAGAAACGTATACCTTTAGAACAGATTTATACCTAATTTGAAATAGCCCTATTTCTATACAATCTGGGCCATTGAAGAATCAGTGAAACATCCCCCAAAAAGTAGTACTATTAACTTAGTTTTTTATTATTTGCCCCCAACAAGAGACATTCTTTAATTTCAAGGGATTATATGAAACTGATTATATGTTCAGGTAGATTTGTTCTGGTTCTCTGTAATTCTTGAGCTACATGTCTGGTATTGTCGTTTAACATACTTTACACGGAAGAGAAAATCAGCTACTTACCTTTAGATTTTCACAACTTGTTTCTGATTGTTCCAGCTGTTCTTTAATTGAGAACAATTTAGCTTCTAGTTCTGTTACACCTGCTTTTGATTGAGAATCTCTGTTTTGTAAATCCTTTTCTAATCTTATTATTTTTGAGTCCAGGTCACAGTTAGTTGATTTGAGTGTTGCTAACTCTGTCTGTAAACTGCTTTCCACTGATTGGTCCTTGATAAGGGCTTTTTCTAACTTAGTGATTTCATTCTGAAGACTCTGCATCTCTCTACCACCACAAGCGATATCTTCTGCTCTAGTATTAAGATCCATCTCCAAAGCAGCTTTTTCTTTCTCAAGGACTGCTTTGGAATCTTCCAAACTTAGAAACTGGTTTAATAATTCCCGCTTGTCTTTTTCTTGCGTTTCTAGTTGTCTCCTGAGTTTGTCTTTCTCTTCTTCAGCTTGACTAACATTTGTTTGATAACTCAACTCCTTGTTTGTTAAATCCATATTTTCCTCTCTCAAAGCTGACATTGCATTTTCAAGAAGAACAAGAGCATCTTTTGTAGAGCTCAGTTCATCTCTACCCTGAGTTTCTCTTGTACATGTGGCCTTGTAACGCTCTTGGAGGTCAAATATCTCTCCAGACAAAACATCAATACGTTCTTCAAGGTCACAGTTTTCTTTCTGTAATGTCTCCACCTGAGTATCGAGAGTTTCTTGTGAGGCCATCTTTTCTTGATCCTGATGATTAATCACGCACTCAAGGGAAGTAATCCTAGACATGAGATCTTCAATTTCCAGCTCTTTACTCTTTGTTTCTAAATTACCATTATCAATCTCCACTTGTAACACAGATTTCTCCATTTGCACACTTTCTAACTGTTCATTTAAGTTTTTCAACATCTGTTGATTTTCACAATCAAGTTTCTTTAGTTCCATTAACTGTTCTTGTAAATGTTTGACTGTTCTGTTTTCCCTCTGTAACTCATCTTCCAATTCAGTAACCTTTGATTGTAACATTGGTAGACTTTCTTTAATCTTAACATTTTCTTCAACCAAGCACTTATAACTTTCTTTCACAGATGACATTTTTTCACTTAAGTCCATTTTTTCTATGTTTAAAATGCTCTGTTCATCTTTCAATGTTCTAATATCCAAGGTGAGGCTCTCAACAGATGCTGCAGAACTTTTTAACTCAGACTCTAGAACTGCTTTGTCCATTTCTAAGGATTCTTTTGCATGTGAAGTGGCATTCAGTTCACTTGTAACTGTTGATAGTTTGTCTTTTAAAACCTTTGTTTCTTCCTCTAACTCTAGCTTGTCCAGAACTACCATTTCCATGTCAAATGATTGATTTTCTAACTGTTTTTGCAGCTGTTCAAGCGTTTCTGTTTTTATTCTCAGCTGAGATCTTAAAGATCCCAGCTCATCCTGAGCACTTGTTTTACTGACAGACAAATCAGAGATGTTATCGTTCTGATCACCCAATTGTGTCTTCAGGTGAATGTTTTCCTCACCCAGCAGTTGTTTGTCAGCATCAGTCTGGGCCAGGTTAAGCTCTGTGTCATCTAAATCTTGTCGTAACTGCTTCACTCTGGCTTCAGATGCTTCCAGAGTTTCTGTCTTACTACTGAGTTCTCTGTTAAGCTGCTCAACTTTACCACTGCTTCTTTCTTCAATCTCCGTCAAATGTAGCCTCAGTTCATTGAGATCTGTTGTGGCTGTTTGAAGATTTTGTCTGAGGTCATCACGTTCTGCTTCCAGACCTATCAGCTGATTCTTTAGGTTATTTTTATTCTCAATTGTTTTCTCAGCATTGAGTTCAATCTCTTGTGAGAAACACCGACTAGCTTTCAGCTCAGTCTGTGCTGTGATGAGATCTTGTGAAAGTTCAGCTGTTCTTCCTTCCAGTTCCTTTACAGATGCATTGAGCTTTGATAGCTTTATATTTTTTTCTTCATATTCTTTCTTTGTATTCACAAGTTCCTTCTCCAAACTGGATTGGCTGAACACAAGTCTATCTACATGGTCAGATGTTTCTTTTAGCTTTTCTTTAGTTTCTTGTAATATATTTTCAGTCACACTGTTTTCTTGTAAAAGTTCTTTGTGTTTCATACTAATTTCATTGTACTTTCTTTCTAATGTAGCAATTGTGTTTAGATAAAGTTGAACTTGTTCATCTAAACTCTGATTTGAGTCAACTGAGATACTGATTTGATCTCTAAACCTCTCCATTTCCTCTGTGAATTTTTTCTGTGAGGCCTCATTTTCGGACCTTGATTCAGCAATACTATCTTTATAATTTTTGCATTTTGCTTCCAGTTCCACAAGCATTCGGGACTTTTCTTCCAGTTCACATTGAAGAGACACCACTGACTGTTCCAGGGTGAACTTTTCCTCTTTTAGTGTCTTTTCTCGCTCACTAAAAATCTCTTTCTCTTCTTCAAAGTTTTTCTTTAACAAAGCAAGTTTCTCTGCAGCATCCTGAAGGTTATTGAGGTTCTCATTCTGTAACCTAAGCCCATTGATTTCATCTTGTAAACCCTGTAATTCTGTCTCTTTCTCTTCTAAATCACATTTCAGTTTATTTGATTCTTTTTCTATCTGTTTCTCATTTTCCAATATTCTGTCTTCCAAAACTGCTACAGCTTCTCTTTCTGCCTGCAAAGATTTATCACTTTCCAGCTGATTATCCTCTTTTAGTTTAAGCTGATTTTGTAGTTCAAACATAGTTTTCTCTAACTCTTGCATTCTGTCTTGTGATGTGTTTTCCATTTTTTCTAAATTCTTAGAAAGTATTTCTTCCTTTGAAATATGTTCATTTTGAAGATTTTCCTTTTCTTCAAGCAAACTCTCCACTCCTGACAATTTCAGTGATAATTCAATAACTTTATTTTGTTCTGCGCAAAACTCTTTTTCGAGATTTAGTTTCTCTGTTTTACAGTGATTTAACTCTGTCCTTAGATGTGCTTCCACATCTAACAAGGACTTTTCTAAATCAATTTCTCTTTGTTCAGCCATTCTTAGCTGTGAGGATTGCTCCAAAATGTCAGACTCAAGTTTTATCATGTTTTCTTTTAACTTATCTGTATATTTTTCTTTTTCATGTATTATATTTTGCAGTTTTCTGATATTTTCGGAATGATTATTATCCAGTTCCTCTCTCTGTTCAGATGTTGTTTGAGCTTCCAGACATTTCATTTCAAAATCCTGCTTCAGAGTTTCAAATTTGTCTTCCTTCTCCTGAAGTTTTTCTTTCAAGTTATCCACTTCTTTGGAATAAGAAACCATATTTAAAGTTGTTAACTCTAATTTCTCAAGAATTTCCCGTTTTTCTTCTTCAACTGAGGCAAGAGATTTGTGAACATTTGTCAATTGTTCCTCTGAATCTTCAACTATTTTCGTTTGGAAATCCAACTTCTCATTCAATGTCGACACTAGAGTATCCAAGTTGTTTAGCTTTGTTGTTGCTTCATTTGAATCAGATTCCAGAGTTTGGGACAGCCTAATCTTGTCTTCATATAAATCAGAAAGTTTATTTTGCTCTTGAGATAATTTGTCCTGGTTTTCTAAGAGAGACGCATTTTCTTTCTCCAAAGCTGTTATCTTTTGGTGGAGGCTTTGTTCCCTTTCACTGCTTAATTTCAGCTGTTCTTGAAGGGAAGAAGTTTCTTCTCTGTTGGAATCCAGCTCCAGAATGATTGTTTGATGATCTGTTTGATTAGCATCCAATACATTTTTCAAATTTCTAATTTGTCTTTGGAATTCACAACTGACTACCTGCTGACATTGAAGCTGGTTTACTTTCAATTTCAATACTTCTTTTTTGTACTGTAACAGCACATTTAAATTCTCCATATCTTTTGCATAAGTGGCCACCATCAAATCTTTTGATTGGTTAAATGAAGAAATCTGATCATTAAGCTGGTTGATTTTTTCAAGCTGACGTCGGATCTGTTCAGATTTGCAAGTAATGGAATTCTCTTGTTCTTCTAGAAGATTACACTTTTCGACCAAAGCTTGACCAAGGTTGGAAATGTCATTTTCTAGCTTTTGTACTTCTGCATCCTTGACAAGCAGTTGAGAGGCCATGTTGTCTAGGCTCTGTTTAAGTTCAGTAACTTCATTGTTTTTCTCATCAACAGTCGTTCTTTGATCTTCAAGCTCAGTTTTGGCTTTTGCTAAATTTCCTTGCAGCTCACTATAAGAGCCCAGCTTTTCAGCCATCTCACAAATGTATGTCTCTTTTTCTGTTAAAGCAATCATATTGTTTTCTATCTCAATTTTCTTGGCAGTATCACTTTGTTTGGTTTCATCAAGTTCTTTCTTTATGACGTCCAAGTCATTCTGTAGGGCCTTCAAAGTGTCTTCTCTTTGTGTAAGTTCTTGAGCACACGCCGCTCTATCAGTTTTACCAGATTCCACTGCCTGCTCCAAATCGTGCACTTGTTTTTCCAAACAGTTGACGAGTTCATCCTTGTCCTCTAAATCCATCTGTAACATATCAAGTTTAGTTGCCAGTTGAGACTGAGAATCAGTAAGACTGATCATTTCCTTTTTGAGACCTTCCAGCTCAGTTGTTTTAGACACCAAAAGGTCTTGTAACTTTTCATTTTCCTGTTTGGATTGTAAAAGACTTTCTCTCAAATTTATATTTTCTGTTTCACTCAATGCTTCTTTACTTTGAAGTTTCACGGTTAAGGCATCAATTTCGGACTTAAGTGAGACAATATTATTCTCTTTCGACTCTAACAAGGTTGTATGTCCATCCAGGCTCTTTTCAAGCGAATCCAATTTTTCTTGAAGCTGTTCTAATGATTTTTCCAATACTTCTCTTTCCTCCACTAGTTTCTGTAATGTTTCACTGGACTCATTTTTTGATCTTACGGCTTCCTCTTTGGCAAGTTGTAGAGCATGGAGATTAGTGAAGTTGACATCAAATTGTTTTTTCAATTCACTCTCACGGCTAGAAATTTCCACAATTTTATCTTTCAACTCATCCCTTTCCTTTTCAACTTGTTTAACCAAATCTATCGTTTTATTATTCTCTGATTGGATAGTTTGAAAAGACTTCTTTAAAGAAACATTCTCTTCATTTAGTGATTGAGTTTTTTCTTCGGCTAATTTCAAAGAATCACAAACTTCTTTTTCATTTTGCTCTGATGAAGCAATGTTTTCTTGTAATTTTTCATAATTGCCAGTAATATCTAAAAGTTTGTCTTCCATACTCTTTTTCTCAGACTGGAGGGAATCCAATAAAGATTCAGTTCTTGTCACCTTCTCTTTGAGCTCTAATTTTTCTGCTGTCACTCCTTCCATCTTCCCTTCCAAATCTAGTCTATCTTTTTGTAACTCTGCAAACTTCTGTGCAAGTTCAGCATGCTTTTGCGTAATTTCACATTTCAAAATCTCAACATTATCTCCATTCCTCTGAGCCTCTGCTAGCTTGGTTGCGGATTCTTGCTTTATCTGCCCAATGTCCTTAGAAAATCTGTCTTTTTCCTCCTCTATTTTTTTCACCGTTTTTTCCAAATCTACTTTCTCCTTAACAAGATATTTCTTCACGGTTTCTATTTTTGTCACATGCTCTTTAATGTTTTCAAGTTCTTCCTTTAATGTTTGGATTTGGTTGGATTTAGTTTCAATTTCAGCACAGTGCTGCACTAAACGGATTTGAAATTCTTCTTGTAGTTTATCTTTCTCTAACTGAACCTCCTTGGCTTTACTGTCCTGACTGGCTGAAACTTTCTCCAGCTGGTTCTTCAAATCATTCATTTCTTTCTTGGATAAATCCAGTTCTATACACTTTTCTTGGACCATATTCTGACATTTCTCAATCTGGCATTTAAGTCCAGTCTCTTTTTCTGTGAACTGCTTCAAGCTTTCTTTCTGTTGATCCAGTTCCTTGCAGCGACTTACTAACTCAGCCTGAATTCTTCTGATTTCTTCCTGACAATGTCTTTCTGTGTCGTTGACAGTTTTCTGTAAATCTTTCAAGTCTTGCTCCAGTTTCATCTTTATTTGATCCTTGGACTTTAGATCTTGCTGCGCCTGGCTTAATCTACTCTCCACATTTTTCAACAGCTTGTCTTTCTCTTCGACTGCTGCAATGGCTTTGGCCTAAAATAAAGACACAGATCATCCACTGGTAAGTACTGTGAGGTATTTTAGCCAATCTATAACAAATCTACTATAAATAACCTTATTGGTCTTTTCAAGTCATACTTCAGGTCTTTCATTCATATGGTGGTATGCCATCCCTAAGGGTCAAGGGAAATAAATTTTTATATTTTTACCTCCTCACTATCAGAGTACAATCTTCATGTCGCTTAAAAATGTCAAATAGAGGAAAATCTAACTATTAAAAAATAAAACAGATATTTTTGTAGCTCAAAATAATAATCTGCATGTCATTTCTACGGTTAGGGGGGCACCTCTGTAATGAGCCAATCTTGGTCATTTGGTAGAATTTTTTTTTCAACTCACTTTGTTGAGACTGGAAACAGGGTGCACTCAGTTTCCATTTTTTTCAAACATAATAGAATGGAGCAAATTTATTTATTTCAATAAGATTTGGTTGACATATTTAAGTGACCCGTAGATACTGTTGATTATTGCTGCTTTAAATTTGTTACATTTAAGGTAGTTGTAGAGAGTTAGTGAAAGGTATAAAATGATAACATCCTATTCCATAAGAGAAAATGGTTAGATTTACAGGTATATTAAAATGTAATTCACTCAGAGAAAAGATTTATACCTTTTCTTGCTTGGCCAGATCCACTTTCTCTATAAGTTGTTCATGTTTTGCCCTGTCTTTCTCAAACTTTAACTTCTCATTCTCTAATTTCTCAACCTGAGATTTAAACCTGTCTGCTTCACCCTGTGCCTGTAATCAGATACAAAACCATGTTAGGAAGGTTTCATTTCCACTGTCATACAGAAATTAACAAATTAACAGCATCGTTCTGTAAAACCCCAATAGATGTTCCTTGAAAATTATACATTCAGAATCTTCAGAATTACGTCAAGGTTAGTTTATTTCATTTCAATAACAGCCAATGCCAGCTAAAAAATTTGGTAAATTGGTGTTCAGCGACAGGCCCATGGATATTTAATTTATATGACAGCGGCAGATTGGCCCAAGGACAACAGCCTAAAAATGCTGTGTTGCAACATTAAGTTTGCGAGAAAGCCACTGTATTAAGAAAAACAACCATTATGCAACACTCGTCACCATGACCATATATGACACAATCATACAAGATAGAGACAGAAAACACACACAAAAAAGGGTGCTTCAGCTTCCCATTTGTTCCTGGGGAATATGGCTCTAATAGTCAGCCCTCCAAGCAGCTCAAAAACACTGTCATATCAATTATCAGATTTGTAATTGTGTGATTCCCTTTATATTTTTACCCGTTTGACATCTTGTTGTAGTTTATTTTTAGTATCATTGAGTTCTTTCTCCAATGACCGCAGACTATCTGCTTGCTGAGAAATCTCTTGTTTCAACTCATTCTCTTTAGCTTTGGCTTTCTGTTCAACAGCGGCCTTGGCAGCTTCAGCATTATAACGTTGACATTGTAACTCTTGCTGCAACTTCTTCACTTTCTCCTGAAGTGACTGTTGAAATAAAAGAGACAAAAAGAATAGGTTTCAAGCTAGATTTTACAAATACAGAATAAACTTTTTGTAAAAAGGACATAATTAGTGCCAATGGTATTAGAAGCTGGGTTCTCTACTCAAACATTGAATATCCATTAAAACTACATTTTTATGTTCTGTTTAACATGCACAAATTCAGGAAAGAAAAAGATATACTAGGTTTTAAACATTGATCTAAAAGAATATTAATTGCAGTTCCAAAATACACATATCCAACTGGCACGTACATTTATAGTCTCCTGCATCTGTTCACTGGCCTTGGCTTGTTGTCTTGTTGATGTGGTTTCATTTTGAATCTGCTGTGTCACATTATGCTTCTGATTTTCAAGGGACAGCACTTCATTCTTACACTTATCAACATCTTCCAAAGCCTACACCATGGAAACCAATACAAGAAACATTAAATTAAATATATTGTAGTCTAGATAGCTAAATGGTAACAATTGCTGCAACTTGTTGCTTTAAGGCCACTGATAATGATACATATACACCAGAATCTGAAACCGAAATGTATGGCCTCACTACTTTGCTCTCATTAAATTAAATATACTGTAGTTTGGATAGCTGCATTGGGCTGAACATCTGCTGTTGGGTATATACAGTTTCCACTCTCAATAAAGAGAGTTAAATGTGTAAAATAAGAGAACATCCTCTCTCGACAACTTGAGTTAAATGTGAAAACTGTTAACTAGTATACTCTGTTTCCTGTCTCCACAAAGTGAGTTAAATGTGTTAAGTGTGATATATCCTGTCTCCAAAAAGTGAGTTAAATGTGTAAACTGTGATATATCCTGTCTCCTCAAAGTGAGTTAAATGTGAAAATGGTGATACATCCTGTCTCCACAAAGTGAGTTAAATGTGAAAATGGTGATACATCCTGTCTCCACAAAGTGAGTTAAATGTGAAAATGGTGATAAATCCTGTCTCCACAAAGTGAGTTAAATGTGTAAACTGTGAGTACACCCTGTTCCCTGGTGTTCGCAGAGCTAAAGATAATCAGTTCTGCAATTGTGTCCGTCGTCATATAAGTGAAATACCCTTGAGTACGACGTTAAACACCAATCAAACAAACAAACAATCCAGTCTCAACAAAGTGAGTTAAATGTGAAAACTGTGAGTACACCCTGTTTCCAGTCTCAACAAAGTGAGTTAAATGTGAAAACTATGAGTACACCCTGTTTCCAGTGTCAACAAAGTGAGTTAACTTTTACCAGATTTGAGGCAACATTAACCTGACAAATTACTGATGAATTTGAAGTAAGGCACATCAAAGTTTGTCTTGGTAAAGGTAAAATGTACTCCTCATGAAGTATGGGTGATTGCTAGAGATAAACTTAAATGCCCCTGATAAATGCCAAAGGCCTGTGTGAAAGAGTAGACTATTACAATACCTTTTGTTTAACACTGCTTATCTCCAACTGCAATTGTTCAATCTGATGAAGTAGGTTCTCCCTTTCACTCTCTAATTCTATCACTCTAGTGCCCTGAGCCGAACTACCTTGATTCTGGCTTTCTGTGGGTTCTTGTGTGAAACATTGACCTGATTAATCCAAGAAAATAACAACTTTACAGACATTTCCTTTCGGCTATCCTAGACAATACAGCAAAACACAGCAAAATCATTGATGATTCAATTTCTATGCAATTGGTGGAATTAAAAAGCTATTTTATTTAGGTGGTTCTTAATTATATATTTTTTTTATAATCACTGATTTCAGTGAATTGAAAAACAACTGAGCAAATCAAGTACAAGTAAGCAACATTTCATGCATCCCCTTCAGATCAGGTTATAGAATAGAAGGTGACAACCCCATGTCCCTCTCCTCTTATGGTGTGTGACATTTGCCCACATTTTTAGAACAATCAGGCAATTCAATTTGGACACACAGTGCTTAACACAAATTGGGCACTATTTCCTCTAAAACCCTTCACCTAATTTACATAATTAATATGCAAAAATTTCCATACAATTTTAATAATCTCTTCCTTTCTGGTAAACCAAACTGTGTATAAAATTTCAGAGAAATTCCCTAATTATATTTAATTACATAAGCCTTTACATGGCTGACGCAGACAGAAATTATTTGGTATGTCTGTATAAAGCTCATCAGAGCCAATATGAAGTGAACAGACAATATCCCTCTCCTCTCATGTTGTGTGATATTTGCCCAAGATATTTTGACAATAAGGCTATTCAATTTGGAGTTATGGTGTTTAATGCAAATTTAATTAAAAACTCGTTACAGTAATTAATATGCTTGTGAGCTGAACAGATAATATCCCTTTCCTCTCATTATGTGTGGCATTTGAACAAAATATTAGGACAATCAGGCAATTCAATTTGCAGTTAGGGTGTTAAATGCAAATTTAATTGAAAAGCTCATTTAAGTAATTAATATGCATATAATTAGCCGAACAGATAATATCCCTCTCATGTCTTGGTGTGTGACATTTTATTACAAATTTAGGAAAATCAGGCTACTGAACTTGGATATAGGGCTTAACACAAATTGTACACCATTTCCTCTAAAACAATATCACCTAATTAGCATAATTAATATGCACAAAATTCCATATAATTTTGATGATCTCTTCCTTTCTGGTCATGCTAGCTGTGAATAGTATAGGCGAGCTAACAATTTAAACTTAAAAACCTACAGAATAAAACCAGACTAAAGTAGGGTAAATATAAGCCTTGGTTAAATAAACATAAAAACATTATTAAATGGAAGCAGTACAGCTGTAGACTTACTCAGAGGAGCATCTATTAAATGGGCGGTTTGCTGTTTAGACGTGGACTTCACAGGTGTTGCCTGAAACACAACATAACAATATATAATCTATGAGAGATGAGCTAGAGGTTGAATATGTTTTTCAGGTTATTCATACATATTTTGGCCTAAAACATACTCATCTATTTTTAGGGTTCTGGTTTCATATATTTCTCATTTTAAACGTGGATTCAGTGCATTGCCTCGAACATCTTATTCCTTTTTCTAACTTATTTAAGACAAAGAACAACTGATTTGATTTTAACCTGAACATAATTGAGCTGCATCTTGCAGGTACAGCAATTGCTTTCGTATTAAACGCCTCTGCTTTCAACCTATTTTAAACAAATCACCTTTTCTTTCCCATTGAAGTTGTTAACTTTCTGTTGATCTTGTAAATCTTGCTCCAGACGTATTTTAGCGTTTTCTAATTTCTGAACCTGTGCTTTTAATCTGTTTGCTTCATTTTGGGCCTAAAACCATAAAAAAAGTAAACAGTTAGCAAAAAAAAAAAAAAAAAAGAAGGAAATCAGTTTGAGTTGATTGCACCTTCGTTTTGGTTATTTCACTCATTTGGCATCATGCCAGGCTAATGGCTCGAGGAAACATCCCAAATACCACTTGCAACAAAGACAATTATAAGGCATAAGGAAATAAAATGACACCACCAATAGATCAGCTTTTTACTGCCCCTTGCAGTACACCTATGAAGTAACCTTGATGTTACGCGCACAGGTTATGCGCAGGCTGCAAGAAAACAAAGAAAGCTGTTGAAGAAAATTAAGCTACAGACATTGTGAAAAAAATGGTGTCACTAATACCAAGCCTTCAAGATATTTCTGACTGTTTACTGTGGCAATCAATCAAGACTTTAAAAAAAAGCAGCTTTTATTCGATTGGCCCATCTAAAATGTCAATATTGGATTACTGTGAACATAGCCATCAATTGTGTATTTAATTTGAAGGTAAGTTTACAAAATTTACATTTTGTATCAACAGATTACATTTATTTTTGCAACAATTTCATTGGGAGCCAAAAAGACCAAGAATAAGCAAGAGCAGTGAATATTTATTCACAGCAAATAACCATTAGCCCCACAATGGGCAATAAGCTAAGAATCTAACCATTAACAAACACACCTGGTTGATTTCTTGTTGCATTTTATTTTTACAGTCCATCAGTTGTTTTTCCATCAGCCTCAAACTTTCAGTCTGCTGTGATAGTTCTTGTTTGCATTCCATTTCCCTCTTCTTAGCTTTCTGTTCCACTGCAGTCTTGGCTGCCTCAGCATTGTAGCGCTGACATTGTAACTCCTGTTGCAGCTTCTTAATCTTCTGTTCTAAATCCATAACCTATCATTTCCAAATGTAAATTGTATACAAAATCTTAATGAACAGATTTGAAGGTTATGAGCAGAGATAACCATTGAAAACCTATTAAATGACACCATCTTGTGAAAAATATGTATATCATGGTATTTGGAAGGATTTGAAAATGGGTAGTCTTAAAGCCAGGGGTTTGTGCTTTTGTTTTCTCAATTGTTGTTGGTATCGGACATATTAAAAGTTTCAAAGATGTAATTTAAGTCAAATTTTTCTTGAACAAATTTGTTTACGGAAAGCAATATTTCTTATGCTTCTCGAATCCTGTGGCTGTCACTGCATGGCTAGCACTGTACAAAAATGTCTTCTATCAATTTTAAGAAGATCTAGGAACAACTACTATCAATTCCAGACCCAGTCAGTGATTTAAGTTCATTGGTAAACAAAATGTACATATTCTATAGCCTGAACAAAAAGTCTGCGCATAGGAGAGCAATAGCTGCATGTTTGCAATATTCTGTGATGTGATAGCCTCCCTTAGATGACTCAGTTGCCCTGAGTTGTAAGAGAATAAAATATGACAAATTATTCAGTCTGTACATTTTTTAACAGACAGTATAAAATGCTCCAAACACATCACACTTTGCCAAAGGCATTAAGTTAACTGACAACAGTTACTTGATACATCATGCAGTTCATGATTATGTGACAAAAACTTTAGTTAACAAAGAACCAATAAGTATGGTGGTTAATATTAGACTTACACTGGGTCCTTGGTTAGATGATCCATATCTACCAGGTGTTCCAATTCCAATATGGTCACCTGATCTACGAGAAAGCATCTGATTGGTGCGGTCATCATGTGGAGTTTTGTCAAGATTTGCCAACTGATCACAAAGAGACGAAATGAAAACGTTATACAATTTATGGACAATTTTGGGCATAACACCAAGATTACATTCAATTTTTCCTATATTGATAAAAAAAAATTTTGAGTGATTTACAATATTTGGACATATAGCTTTGTCTTAGTTCAATATAAAGAATGATTAACTTCAATTGTTAACTGTATAGCACCATGATCAAGAGTTCTGTTGAAATATAATTTAAGCCTCAGTACTATTGAAAGACAGAAAGACACTTTAGATATGTAAGATTCATTCCACACTTAATTATTTTAATTGTACCTTTTCTTTCAGGTTCTTGACTTCATTGATCAGTTTTTCATTTTCTGACCGCAAATTTTGTTTCTCTGTGTCATAGGTACTACTTTGTGAAAAATCTGTAGTTAAAATAGCACTGTCAGATTCTGAAAGAGAAAATCTCATAGTTACAAGTTGTGATTGGTTTTAATTAAAGTTTTACATTGAACTTGAGGTTTATTTCAACAACCCCTGTAAGCCCAATGTGTGTGAAGGAAATCACACTCACCACCACTGCCAACAATGACAAAAGTTAAAACATGCTACAAGAAGATAAACCATTCAAAATTACAGCGTAAGACACCAAATCATATCCCCATTTATATGCCATAAAGAGGGAAGTTTTTCGTAAGATATACATGCCCATAGCGTGAGTGGCGTGGAAAAACATGCAACCATGGATTGGAAAAAGTTATATTCAGATAAAAAAAATTAAAAATACACAGTTCTATGTCAAGGACATAGTAGATTGGTGAAATGGTGTTTAACCCAATTCTCATGGGTATGTCACCCAGAGGACTAATCCATTGCGCCTTACTTACGTGAGATTTTTACAGGAGTTTGACTATGACCAGTAGACCCTGATGACTGTAGCTGGGATTCCAGGTTAACCACCTTTCTGGAGATCGTTTGTAACTGTGATGTTAACTGCCCATTCTGTTCCTGATGTTTTCTACACTCCGATTCAATTCTCTCTACATTTTTCTGAGCCTCATTGTGGTCATGCTGTGCCTTTTCTACATCTATCTTCAACTGTGACACCTTAAAAAAAAACAACATCAAGTAAAGTAATTCAAAAAGCCTTTATTTAAATAGCACACCTCACATTTCAAGTAATAACTATGCTAAAGAAATATGGAATTCATGCCTTAAATACGCATTAATTTTTGTAATAATGAACCAAGAAATATTTATGTACTGGAAATAAAGGAAACAAATACTTGTGTGTTTAAATATATTCAATTGCTTTCTGCCAGTCTTTGTATTCACCGCTACAAAATCAACTATATTTGTATTTGAAAAACTGTCTTAAAATATGACAATAAGAATACATTTTTTAAAATAGCTATGTTAATAATTTAATATATTCTGTTAAATAAACATTATTTATTCTCACAAATGTGAATCTGAAAGATAAAGTCTGTAACAAGTTATATCACTGATGGGTTCATCAGCGTATGCATAGCATGCCATCAGTGTGTGCAGTCCAGGTGGCTTCACATGATACCTGTGTGACAGCGTTTCTCATGTCATAAGTGTATGCATAGCATGCTTACAGTGTGCTTCGCAGGATACCTGTGTGACAGCATTTCTCATGTCATAAGTGTATGCATATCGTGCCTACAGTGTGCTTCGCAGGATACCTGTGTGACAGCGTTTCTCACATCATAAGTGTATGCATATGATGCCTACAGTGTGCTTCACATGATACCTGTGTGACAGTGTTTCTCATGTCATAAGTGTATGCATATGATGCCTACAGTAACACAGCGTCTCAAGTCATCAGTGAACACAATGCATGCCATCAATGTGTGTAGCCCAGGTTGTCAGTGTGCTTCACATGATCAATACATGTGTGTATCCATGCCTTATTTTTTCAAAATTTTGCGTAACTGATCTACTGTTTGCATGAATTAAAACTTATGTAACCTATCGTTCTGTTATGTGAAAAACATTTGCGCGAGCGGCCATTCTTGTGTACAGGTTATGTAAATATACAGTGTAATTACGCTAAAATGGACCATGAGATACCGTGTAAACGGTTATAGCTGGTACCAATCCTTGTTTGGTACAACGTACAATCAAATATCATTCACAAATAGTCTTTAATACCAGTAGACCAACCTGGGAATGTTTCACGGGTGGGTTAAACAAGACGCGACTGTCATAATATAGTGTTGCTGTTGTTGTCCTCAGCAGCATGTGGTAAGCTGTCTGAGTGGCTTGAGACAAAGGGTTAATCCGATCATTATCAGGATAAATCAAGGCACATGGGGTGCAGTTAATGTAAACTTTTTACAAAGTTATTCAAATTAAACATGTTGGGTTTCGTTTATTGTGAACTGTCAACTCTTTCAAAAGCATGAGCGGACATAGAGCTATAGAAGACCAAGATAGACCAACAGTGGATTTGATTGGCTGTAGAGCCGGAGCCAGCCAACCAGGTCACAGCTGACACAGCCTTAGGTTTTCTATTTCGCGCTGTTGATCGATCAGTTTTATTTTTAGTTAGTAAATTCATTTGGGTTTTTTCCTCAAATTTACGTCACAAATGAAGCAAGAAATGGTTCATTATGTTCATACCTAAATGAACTTAGAATATGTTCAGTCTATAATAAAAAATATTTTTGCAAGCGTATGAGAATCCTTTTCTGGTTTTCTTGTATAGAACATGAAAATATACGCTGTAGACATACAATGTACATGGACATTGGTCTTAGTTTAAGTGAACGGTGACCGTTCGCATGAATTTTCATTTGCGTAACCTGAACGAGCGTTCACGGGAGAAAAAATTAGGCATGTGTATCTCATGTCATCAGTGTATGCACGTCATGCCATCAGTGTGGGCTGCACAAGTTGTCAATGTGCGCACATCAGGTTGTAAGTGCAAACCTCATTTTATCAATTTCAATCTGTCGTAATGCGATGAAAAAAAAAAATAATAAATTTTTTTTAAATACCTTTACTTATTGTAAAATATGAATCTGACTAGCAGATGAATCATAAATTCTATATTAAGCCATGTTGACGTAAAAATCATGAAAATAACTTACCTTTTTTGATTCCGCCTCCAATGACTGCTTAGTATGATTGAGTTGGCCTTCAAGGCTGCTAATGTGATTGTCCTTTGTGTGAACTTCAGAAGACAATTTTTCTCTCTTCTTATCCAACTCTTGTAAATTTTCTTCAAGTGTTTTAATCTCTCTCTGAAATCCCTGTATCTGACATTTATCCTCCTCACATTTCCTCTTCTGATTTTGAAATGCCTTTTGTGAAGCATAAGATAAGGTTCCATTTTAAATATCATGTCATATAGTTTGAGTAATAAATTATAAATACAGTAAAGTAGGATTTATGGCAATATGTAAACCTCTAATGCTTTCACCTCATATTGACCTATAACAAGTACCAAGGAAACAAACACAACACTCTATCAAGTTGTTGCAATCATAACCTTTTTTAATTCAGCCTCAAACTATAAGAAACAAATGCTTTATTGGAAAGTCTTCAGTCTAAATTCCACCTGATTTTTAGAACCTTTTTCTACACCAACTTTGCCATCTTACATTTACCTTCTGTCTTCTAAACTTGTCAAGTATATATTTAACAACATTGGGTCATAGTGTAAGCCAGAGGGGTGTCTTTGAGAGGCCATTTAAACCCTGTTGCAGTCGAATTTAACATGGGAGAGATAGAGGAACAGTAAAATAACACACCTTGTTTCTGTAAAAATAGTGATTTGAGACACCCTCTTCTTGATTTCTGGCTAATACTCTGCATTTGGCATTGTCAAGCAAAGTGGGGCAATCTTATGTTCTAATCTACTTGCAACCACCCCAACAATTTCAGTTAACCCACATGACCTCAAGACTGAAAAATCCTCACTAAACTTCACACAACAAAAACACACAATGACAATCACAGAACAATGGCCCTTTAGTATTGCCCATAAACTCGGTGACCACTGAGGAAACCGATAGGCTAGCTCCCTCCAGGGATACACATTTGATTTTATAAACTTACTTGTTCAACGCTATCTAGTTGAAATTGCTTCTGATCTCTTTCTTTCTTCAATCTCTCAAATTGTGTCTCAATCTGATTGATTTTCTGCAGGGCCTTGTTAGGAAGGCCATCCTTCCATTCATCTGCAGCCCAACTCATAATGCCAGCTTGCCTGAAATCAAATTGAAATTTATGTTTTACCATAAAGAGATAACGACTGGTTGGAGCACATGAAAAAATGAAAATCTCTTTTATTTTATTTTATAAGATTGTTTACAAAAATGTGATAATGTCAATGTTAAAGAATATGTTAAAGTGTTAACTTTGAAGTAAGCTTTCTGATCAAAGATGGGAGAGTTTTCACAACTGAGTACAAGTATTGGTTCTTGGTTGAAAGACACTTCATAAAATAGAACCCAGCTGTTATGGGAGGCACAACGTACACCTGAGGTTCACTGGGAGCTGAAATATGTACTTTATTATGGCATGTTGCTCAGGGGTTTTTATAGACACTTTTTCATCGGGAATAAAATTACCCCAACGAAAAATAATGGCAAATTGAGTTTTTGCTTCTTTTGGCCACTGGCGAGCTATAAACTTCTTAATTTACAGTGAATGACTACAATTTTTTTTATATTGTTTTTTTGACAATGAAAAGTTAGTCAAAAACAGTATTCATGCAGTTTGTGCGCCGAATGCACGCTAAAAATATTGAGTTTTAGGCAATATCTAATTGAGTTCGATGAAAAAATTTTGTCTATAAAAACCCATGGTTGCTGTATGACATATCAGACAATCAAAGCCGTGAAAAATACCAGAGGTTGTCAGATACGAAAAGAATACTGCTGGGTTTAATTGTGAAATTTAATTTAATCCAGACAAGAGAGTTCACACTGATTGTCTAATGATCAGATACTGTGAAAAGGCTTTGTTTGTTTGGTTGGGGTTTAACATTGTACCCAAGGACATTTCACTTTATGACAGTGTGCCTTGCCTTATAAAAGAGGGGAGGCAACAGGAAACCTTGCGAACGCTAAAACCACATAGTAACACTCACTCATACACATGTTAATCGAAAGACGGACTCAATCATGTGACGGTACACCAAAGTAGGATAAGTGACAGTCAGTGCATGCCCTAACCACTTAGCCAGTAAATAAGGCTACTATGATTGAGTATTAGAGATAAGCCACAGGCTGTCAAATGGGATAGCCAAACCGTCAACAAAAAGTAGCTCACAGAATCAGAGGCTCTTATTGTTAGACAGGCGACAAGTTACCAGTTTCTTGGATAGAGGGCTTTAGCATGATGTCATGTGAAATGAAAGCATGGCACTTTGCTTGACAAAACACCATTTTGTGTCTTAGAGATAACTAGAAAGGTGTATTTGCAACCCGATTCATCAATTAGAGACTGAGACTGTTGAAACATTCCGAATCCTCTTGGCATACAAAATCTGCTCCACAAATCGCTGCATGAGTGCAAGTCAACCATGGGCTTAATGTTAATTTCCCAATGAGTGCAATTTTTTAACAACACAGGCAATAGAATCCGAGCATGTTTTTAACTTTTTTATTTGAGATTTACTCAGTTGTAAATATTCATGCTGGGTCTTGAGACTTGACACTGAGTTGACACGTCTCCTACACAAGGCAGTTACAGCTCCACATGTGGTCTTGTAGATCAATCTTTAATCATCTACTATTCTCATTAACAAAGGACTTATGCCTGGTTTGGGCGACATACAGTACAATGTCAGTGTCACAGACGTTATTTCACACAAAAATAAATTTTTTATTAAAGACAAATAACTTTTATCTGCGATTTTATAAATGGAGACCGCACTGTTGTCACCTTGCAGCTGGGTCACGAGGCAGCCATTACGACCTCCAGGAAAGTACCCGGATGTCTAAAGCCCTCCATTAGCTTGAAAGCTGTGCTGGCTTATAGTTGAATAAAATGTTGACATAACCGACCATACTGTTACAATCGGGGCTTAGCCAGAAATCAGAAGTAGGGTGTCCAAAATGGTAATTTTGCTTCACTTTTCATTTAACTGGGTGTCCAATTTTGACAGTTTTCCTATCTCCTGTATGTTAAAGTTTCTTAAAACAGGGTGTCCAAATGAGG
>JARFOD010080629.1:0-19674 GCA_031763545.1 Mopalia muscosa
AGGTGACAGAAATCACCCTACCCAACAAGGTTATTCTGTGGCATACCAGTCCAGAAGGTGACAGAAATCACCCTACCAAACAAGGTTATTCTGTGGCATACCAGTCCACTAGGTGGCCAAAATCACCCTACCCAACAAGGTTATTCTACATCTAAATATCTCCAAGAGAAAACACTGAACAGAAAATACATTTATGAAATATTTACAATTAGCGGATAAGCGGATAATAGAAATCATATTTACTCCGGATAAAGTAAATTATTGTAAAAAATAAAAACTGTGTAATTATAGCTTACGTTTGTGTATCGCACTTTGGGAGGAGATGCTAGGTCTGTTGTCATGACAGTCAAATTGAATGGAGTTGATCGAAGACCTGGGGGTTTTAGCAGAGTTATTTCCCCTGTATTTGGTGCCATCTCAAATGTTTCACCATCATTACCACCTACAGACGAAATCAGAAAAAAAGCAATTTCATCAAATGCTATCTGTTAAATTCTACAATCATCAATTGTCATTTTAGCAAAAAAAATAATTCAGTTTTGGTTATTGTATTAGTTTTAAGTTTCTTATCAAAAATTAAATACATACATGTAGATCGGATAATGTCCAAAGTCAACAAGGATGAATATTGGTGGTCTTCTGGCCCCACAACAAGTAAACGGGCACATCTTAAATAAAACTATTATATAGTTTATAGTCTGTAAATCTTCCTTTCTACTCCCAGGCTAACCCAAAAATATATTAACCCATAAATTACAAAACAAAATAATTTACAAACCTGTGAAGTTGAAATACAATTTTTGTTCAGTTTTGATAGTTCCTATGATGGATCTGATTGGAGTGGCACCACTGATGTAGAATTCATAGACTGGCTGTAAGAGAACTGTGTCCTCTATATCAGTCACAGTGACCTGGACTTGGAGCTGACTGGAGAGTGAAGGTATGCCCATGTCATACCCCACTATTGTCAGGTTATACCCGGTCACTGACTCATAATCCAGATTACCCAAGCTCAGAAGTTTACCATCTGAAAGATAAGTTAGATTTACATTACAGGTGCTTGTTAAAAGTTATACTCAAGATCACTTAACTCTATATCATAACTTTGTATTGCTGCTGTTACATGGACAACTGGCAAGGAGCCTTATGTATATTTGTTATCAGCAAGGCCATAAGTTAACTTCATTAGAATACTCTACTTAGCTTCTACAAAAGGTCAGATTTGAGACATCTCCCATGTTTACACTTGGGCAAATTAAGCTTTTTTTCTTGCATGCAGTATAGCCTTGCTAATAATAATTTCAATATTAATCAGGCCTCGATTTATTCCAGTTATTTATATTCAATTAATATTAGTAAAAGTGAATCCCTCAATGGCTCACACACATGGCATGAGTTTTGTCCAAATCCCTACCTCTTGGATGGATAAAGAAGTTGATATTGTCAAGTGGAAGAAGTTTGTAGAAGACATTACTATTGGAGCCAGTGTCAGAGTCATTGGCAAACACTTCTAAAATCTGTGGGAAGAAAAGAAACAAAAGTTTTCAAATTATACACACGGCTTGTTAAATTGCAAATTAAATCATTAACATCTATCTGGCTTATTTGGTCAAAAATGACCATGTACATGCAGCATATCATTGGTATAAATGAGTCTACGTTGGAGAAAAGCCAGCCAGTCACAAAATAAATTCCCTACGTCAATGACACAAACAGTCCTAAAACTGACGCTGGGTCTACCCCAGCCAGTCACAATATACTGAAACTGGTCATACCTCAGTCAGTCATAATATACTAACACAGAGTCAATACCCCAACCAGTCACAACATACTGATTATTTGCTTGGTTGATAGTGGTTTAATGTCGTACTCAAGGGTATTTCACTTACATGACGATGGATTGTCCACTTTCCACTGCAGCGATTGCCAGAGCCACAATATGTGACTCGCTCACATGGTCGACAGGCAGACTTCATCCAGTGAACGGTACCACTAAGCCAAGGCCCTGGGCCTGACAATAAACTGAAACCAGCCAATACCCCAGTCATAATATACTAACACAGGGTCAATACCCCAGCCAGTGATAACATATGAACACAGGGTGAATACTCCAGCCAGTCAAAATACATACTGGCACTGCGTCAATACCCCAGCCTGTCATAATATATGGAAATCGGTCAATACCCCAGCCAGTCATAATATATGAAAACCGGTCAATACCCCAGCCAGTCATAATATATGGAAACCGGTCAATACCCCAGCCAGTCATAATATATGGAAACTGGTCAATACCCCAGCCAGTCATAATATATGGAAACTGGTCAATACCCCAGCCAGTCATAATATATAGGCTACTGGCACTGGGTCAATACCCCAGCCAGTCAAAATAAACTGAAACAAGTCAATAACCCAGTAATAATATACTAACACAGAGTCAATTACTGTCACTGGATAATGATCCCATGCAGCCAGTTCCAATAAACTGTCACTGGATAATTACCCAAGCTAGTTCCAAAAATACTGTCACTCGATAATTGCCCCAGCCAGTTCCAACAGACTGTCACTGGATAATTGCACCAGCCAGTTCCAAAATACTGTCACTGGATAATTACCCCAGCCAGTTCCAAAATACTGTCACTGGATAATTGCCCCAGCCAGTTCCAAAATACTGTCACTGGATAATTACCCCAGCCAGTTCCAACATACTGTCACTGGATTATTACCCCAGCCAGTTCCAACATACTGTCACTGGATTATTACCCAAGACAGTTCCAATGCACCTGCAGTTGGTCAATCTATCAGCCCTCTTTGAACAGCCATTCTATGAAAAATAACTCATTGTTTTGTCTGAAATGGCCTGTCTTGGATTGGAATTTACATTTATGTTATGTGGTGAACATACCTCTGTCCCTAAATTAATATTCTCAGGTACAGCGACATCAGTACTGGTGACGATCTGGTTGTTTTCATAGAATACAGGTGAATTATCATTGATATCTGTGACCGTCAACACTCCAGAGAGAGAACAGCTCTTTCTGCTCTCACCATTGTCTTCAACCTATAACAAACAATCCTGTCCTCATAAAATGCTACTATAAAATATTTTGCTGTGTTGACAAGTTTATGTTCCTCCAATGAGACGTGAATACAGTCTGACTATGCTGACATTCATGGGAAAGTTGTAATTGTGCGGAAAATATCACAATTTCCTAACGTTGTTGTCATAGATGTTATTTTTTTTAAAAACGTCAATGTCTTATATACATATGGTAACTGTAAGTATAGTCCTGTATAAAATACCAAACCTCACAAACCTAATGCATTATTCTATCAATTAAAGTTTTTGAACATCTTCCAAATTCATATTTTCTCATCTATTCTTTTTCCTCATAAATTTGTTCACCAACCCACTTTTCTTCCATTTCACTTTCTTCAATTCTTCACAAAAACTTCCAATAGGCACAACTATCCTACGAGAGATCACAATTTAAACCTTCACGTTCCTTACAGTCCCACAACTCTTACCCAAAGAACTCTTCGTGTGGTAGCTTTTCAGGAGTGGAATAAACTATCTACCTGTCTCAAATCTATCAAATCCATATCTCTGTTTAAATCAAAATTGAAGAGCTATATCTTCATTCACAGCTTTCCAGTATAAACCTGACTTTGTACTGAATGATAAAATCTATAGTAGATATTAATCATTTCCTTCGTAAATACATGTTTGTATCTATTGTTGTATCCGCCATATATGTATACATGTGAGGGCATCTGTATGTATAGGTGTACGTGTGTATGCGTGTATGTATGTACTGATGTTTACTTAGGATATTTATTGTTTTTTAACTGAACTACTTGTAGAACATGTCCCTCGGGACTCTATTCCCTCCATGATATTTTGATATATTAAAGTTAGTATTAATCTCAATATTGTATATATATGGTGAATAAATGAAATGAGAAAAGAATGAAATTGCCACTCTTCAAACAAACTGCCCTTAGCCAGAGGTGTTAAGGTAAATGTAGTCAAGATTAATTCATTAGGGTTTTTTTTATATCATTTAGGTTTATGTTCTAAAGTCTGATTGATTGGGGTCTTATACCATAACATCTTGTGTATACTCAAGACTGAATGATACGGTTTTATACCATGACATCTTGTGTATACTCAAAACTGTTTGATTAGAGTTTTATACCATCACAGTTAATGTACTGATACATAATGGGTTTTTTTACATAAAAGGTACAAGACCATTCCCACTTAATTACCTGTATGGTGAATATGTAGCTCGAATTCTGTTCTCTGTCTAATTCTTTAACTAAAGACAGAACCCCAGTCGTAGAATTCATCTCCAAAGCTCCACCTGGTGAAATTAAATCTTTCCCATTACTTATCTACATGTTACTTTTGAAAATAAATGAATGATTATTCCACAATCTTGATAATAATGACATTTTCATTTGACTGATGTACAGTAAATGACTTTCCCTGCTTTGAAAATAGCATCATTATGTGACCATATGGTGCAAAAGAGCAAACAATATTTAAACTTAAATCAGTTGGTCATACTCCAAACAACAACCACAATGATGGCTTTAATGTTGATAGGGTGCCTAATTAAAAACTGAAGAACTCTGGCTTAAATTATAGCATGTATAATTAAAAAAAAACCCCAAAAAATGAACTCACAAGATAAAACTATAACCACATGATTCCCCCGCAAATACAACATTATCAGATACTCTCCAGTATGGTAATGATGATATGTTTATATATCTGGCAGTAAGTCCTCTTGGAAAATATAGCCTAATTTGGTTCTTTTCTAAATATAGATATTAAATGTGCCTAACTATTTTACACATGTAAACTTACATTTGGTCACATTTGTCTCTTATATTTTTTATGAATTTTACATTGAACAACTGTGTACATAATTCTCGAGAGAAAAACAAACCTGTTTCATCTGTTTGAATGGTATAGGAGAGAAGAGCGTTCCTTCCCGAGTCTTTATCCACAAGTGTAAGACGATCCAAGATAGACACAGTAGTCTCCTCAACAACAGATAATCTCAAGCCTTCTGAAGGACATTCTGGTGAGTTATCATTTTGATCTTCCACTGTGATCACAACCTTAATAAAATACAATTATTAATCTGATTATGAAAACAAAATGTAACTGTAAAATGTGACTAACAGCTTAACGAAATACAACTTGTGAATCAAGGCCATTCTCTTTTTTAACTTCAACAATAAAATTATTTACTTTCCAGTTCTCAAAATAATACCATTTTTGAAATGTCACCACATTTTTTAAATCTACATCTGGCATTCGATTTATCTCTATTTAAAGTAAATGGATGTTCTGAAAAAGCAAGAGACTCCTTTTGATGAAAACTGACTGTCAAAATCCACAGTTTGTCAACAGGCTAAATGTTTTTTAACTATGTAGATTTACATCTACTTTTCCCTTCCCCTTTTACATGTCTAAATTTGACTTTGTCAGATGAACAGGATGTGAATTAACTCTTGATAAAAAGGAATTATTTATCCACTGTTAACATTTTTCAAGCATAATCCCCTGGATACAAAGTTTTTCTTTCTGCAACAGTCTGAGATTTACATGTGTTGCAAGGGTACAAAATAACATTTAACACCCATCCGTCAAAGTTCCAACTTACCACAGCGTAAGCAGATCTCTCAGGAATTTTTCCATCTCCAGCTCTAACAATCAGTGAAAGCTTTTGTTCCCTTTCATAATCAATTACTTCAGATGTGGTGAGAATATAAGCTTTATAATGCCAGTCATTTATTTCCTGAGTTGGCTGCAACATGTTGAAAACTAGTTTGAATATCCAGACAAATAGTAATACAACAGTGAGATGTTTCATAAACAGAACTAGCAAACACCATTATTCCCACTGATGAGTTTCAAAAAGTAGAGTAAACTTATGGATACATGGTGATTCAATATTCCGGGTTATTTTTAACTTACAAACTAACAAACTCCTCTTACATTCCTCAATTATAAACAAAATTCAAAGGAAGAAAAAGCGCTTAAAAGGTTAACATTTTCTGAAAATATTAAATGAGCAGATATAAATTCACTTTTTAAATGGAATAAAACAGTTAATGAAACCAATCAAAGAAACATTCATACCGAAAACTGCGTAGAAATCTTGAAATATTTGTCTGTTCCTCGGGTGTCTATAATTTGGAAATTAGGATGCGGAACAGTAGAAGTATTTAGCAAATTAATAACCAACTCCAAAGTTCCAACAACAGAATCTACAAAAACAAAATGAATGGTTTTTCAAAGAACATCCTATGGTCTATTCATTTTCATAATTTCTTTTTTTTATAAAAAAAAATACAAATAATGTATGAAAGCCAAAACATGTTCAATAGTTTGTTTTTTTTTGATGTTACATACATGTATATACGGAATTTGAAATAAAACAATTTCACAATTGAAATTAACAATTTAACAAGAATGGAATACCTGTTTTCTGGTTTTCCTTGACAGTGAAATTGTAGGAAGTGAATGTAAACTGGGGAGCCAGATCACTTATTCCTTCTACATCTATCAGGAGTGGTATCGTGGCATTCAATGAGGGAATACCTTCATCAAATACTGTCACGTTTAATGTCAGAGTCCCAAAGGAATCTGAAGAGTTGTCACTGTAACCTTGAGAGAAAAGCGTGTTTAAATCAATTCGTTTCAGAATGGTAATTAATCCTGTATCAGGGTTTATTGAAAAGTACTCATGACCTGGTCCTGATAACTGGAATCGGAGAACTGCATTATTTCCTTTGTCTGAATCTTCAGCTTGTGGCCAAACGACAACGGAACTCAACGGTGACTTTTCCAAAATACTGGCATGCAAATTGGTGATGTTGTGAGGTAGAAATTCTGGTGGGTTATCATTAATATCAGTTAATGTTATGGTTACATGGACTGTTGTATTGCGACTCGGATTACCACCATCTTCTGCCAGAACATCAAGTTCATATTGAGGCACAGTATCACGATCCAATCTTACCAAACTGGAAAGAAGACCTGTGGTAGAGTTGATACTGAAATTACCTACAAAGAGAACATCATCATCATTATGGTAATACATTGGACTCAAACACAACTATCTGCTTTTTCCTATTACATGTGACTATTACAGTACTGTCATTTCTACACCACCCTCTTCCTTCACCAATGAGGTGTATTGTTCTGGTTCCTCCCCCCATTGATAAGAAAAGGGTAAAAATGTAGTGTTCTAGTTCAAATGTTTCTCTCACTCGTAAGGTTTATGGGTCAAAATGTATTGTTCTAGTTCCAATGTTCCTATCATCAGTGAGGTATATGGGTCAAAATGTATTGTTCTAGTTCCAATGTTTCTCTCACCAATGAGGTATATGGGTCAAAATGTATTGTTCTAGTTCCAATGTTCCTATCATCAGTGAGGTATATGGGTCAAAATATATTGTTCTAGTTCCAATGTTTTTCTCACCAATGAGGTATAAACGTCAACATGTATTGTTCTAGTTCCAATGCTACTCTCACCAATGAGGTATAAGCGTCAACATGTATTGTTCTAGTTCCAATGCTACTCTCACCAATGAGGCTTGGCTTCCTTTGCCATTGACCATTAAAAGATTTTTTTCCCAAGTAAGAATAGCTTTCCTGTACCAAGTCAAACAAGAGTTTTATTAAAATCAACATACACACTCAAGGAATACCATATAGATTTATACATAATATTTTCATGGTTAAACCATGGTAACCACAGACAGGTCAAGCTATGGAACATGTACAACTCCTTCTAAGGTGTAGGCAAAAACTGGTGGTCAATATTGTACTCAAGAGTATTTCAATAGATTTTCCTTTCACACTGTTTCTTTCCTTACTACGGTGGAAAAACAGAAGGAAACCCCAGAATTCTACCCTTTCCAACTATACGATTGCTGAAGCCACATTGTGTGAATTAATCAGAAACCTGATGGTCGACAAACTCAAATCTGTTAACATTACATAAATTTGTTTGTTTGTGCTTTAATGTCAAATTCAAGGCTTTTTCACTTATACGATGATTGAGTGTTCTTATCATGCTGTTTCTTATAAAAATTCAGTGGAAAAGCAAGGGAAATCTCATTAAAATGACCCCACCAATGCAGAAACCTTTCCAGACAAGAATACCTTGTTGACAGCTCAAATGCTGTCATGTAGATTGTATGGCAGTAACACAGATATATACGGAAATTGACCAGGAAAATAGTTTTTTTTTATTCATTAAAAATCAGTTAAAATGGGCCGATGGATTTTATCAAATAAAAGAACATTTTCCATTATCTTCCCATTAGCTCTGCTTGAAGCTGTTGATCATCAACCATTCGGTGCTTAAGCAAAGCACTGAATCGTGTGTATGCCAGATCCCAATAAAAAAGCTCCTCTGGTGAGCAGTGAGACAGCTGAAGCTTTTGACAAACTAATTGGGAAACATATACATGTAGGAAATATCAATCAGGTAGAGAATAAAACTTATTCTGTTTTGCATAAAAATTTGATAAATCATTGTTTTATTAATTTAAGTTCAGGTGTAGGAATCTCAAATGTAGTATACAGTCTCATTCTGACATTGCCATGATCACAGCTGATCATGGAATTTGTCATGGTTATGAGTTTGTAGTTGATATAAAAAATAAACAGAATATTACATAGTGAAGTTTTAATATGATAAATGTTGCTCTCATCAATGGTGGAAAGGATAGCCCACTTGAGGCTTCACATCTTATGAGTTATTCTTTCAACCATTAATTCAAGCAGTATTTATGATATTTAAATTTCACTGTATAATATCCTTCATACAACTGTTGTCTGATAATTACCCAGGGTTAATAAACGATATGTCACTTTCCCGTTCATTCCATCATCCAGGTCTCTAGCAGAAATGAAGCCTACAGTAGCATTATCTGATTCCTCCTCCACATAGAGTTGATACTGTGTCTGTTGAAAGGTTGGAGAGTTGTCATTTTCATCAATGATAGTGATGTTAACCTGTGAAGTATCATTATGCAGGTTCTTCTCATCACTCACCAAAACTGTGAGCACATACTCAGATTTCACTTCTCTGTCAATACCATCAGTGACACGGATTTCCCCTTAAGACAAGAAATATGTAAAATAATCGGACTTTATCAATTGTTTGAATTGCTATTTCAATGATTTGAAGGAATCATTTTTTAAGACAATTAAATGATAAGTGGTTAAAGACACACTAAAGGAGCATTCTCAGGGTGCGATTTGTAGTAATGATTTCAGGGGATTCCCCTAATTCAGGAGCTTGTGATTGGTCAATCATTTCTTATATTTTTCTAAACAAATCAAAATGCTGCAAATAAAGGGATTCCCCATAAGTTGTAACTACAAATCGTACATTGTAATGCACCTTTGAGGGTACTTCACTTATGCAATGGCAACAAACTTGTCCAGAGTAAACAACAATGTAAGGATAATGCAACATAGTACATCCCAAGGCTCTGTTTGTTGCTACCTTTAACTAATATAGCCACAAAGCAGACAGTATAAACATACTTTAACCACACTACCCATAGTCACAGGGATATAGGAAAAAGGTGGGCATTGCTAAGTGTGTTAATGTCACAAGTCTAATTCTTGTAACACAGGTCTAATTGGTTATCTATTTGTTGTTTAGCTCTTTAGAATACACAAAAAAAGGTTTTACATGACAAATTAGCACAGATATGATTTGAATAGTTTCAAAGTGATCTTTGGATCCCTTCAAAGGACCATGGGTATCTAGATCTAAACCACCTCAAATCTAGAAGGCTTGTCCCTGATGGCCAATAAGAGAAATTAATGAGGTTATATCTATGGCACGTCAAAGCAGAAAAAATTAAAGATTTATCAATTTAACTAAAAAATGTCAACATTTTACTCATAATAACAAATAACAATACATATTTTAAAACATTGTACAAGAAATATCAAATATTAATTCTATTAATAAAAATGTTTTCACCCATAAACAATAAATTCCAAATTTTTATTTGCTCCAAGATTTACATTCAGGGCTGTTGAACGGTTATTATTTTTTTATCAATCCAAGATCTTTTTATTAAGTGTCCAAGAATTTTGTTTTTTGATGCAAGATTTTTATGGTCCAAAATTTTTTTCAGATAAAAGTTTTGTTTCAGTCTTACCTGTGTTTATATTGATGATAAACCTGCCATCATCACCATCTCTAATCAGATACAACAGTTTAGTGTCTGTCTTACCTGTGTTTATATTGATGATAAACCTGCCATCAGCACCATCTCTAATCTGATACAACAGTTTAGTGTCAGTCTTACCTGTGTTTATATTCATGATAAACCTGCCGTCAGCACCATATATAATCAGATACAACAGTTTAGTGTCTGTCTTACCTGTGTTTATATTGATGATAAACCTGCCATCAGCACCATCTATAATCAGATAGATTAGTCTGGGATTTAAGTCAGGGTCAGAAGCAAATAGTTGGCCAACTTCGACACCACCATGATTCTCTGTCACATTGAACTGATACATGGTTTCATTGAACTTAGGTGGGTTGTCATTAACATCATCTATGTAAATCGTTAAATTGGCTACACTACTATTCAAACCCCCACTGTCCACGGCAATAACCTGAAATGAAGGCAAATATAAGTAGTTAAGCTCAGGAGCATAAAAGAAAAACAAGATGCCACTCCTGGATTAACAGATAATATATTCAGAGCAAGAAAATTGCAAATCAATATCTAGCCAATGGCAGTTTGTTTGAAGTCTAGCAATATCATCTTTTTAAGCATTGAAAGCTAGATATGCCATCAGAGCAAAACGCCATACATTTTATTGTTCAGCATTTGTGAGTTTTTTTTTTTGTCATGCACTGAGTTCATATATAAATGAAATATAGCACAGCATAAAAAAAAAAAAATAATAAATTAAAGCTTATTCAGGTAGAATTGTAACCAATTAGATACACTCAGCCATCACTGTAAACAACATGGCCATCACAGTTATTGCTATAGAAACCAAGCCAACAGGCAGGCAACGCTTAAAAAAGAAACAACAAAGAAAACCAACCCATAGACAAAATGTAAAATGACTTGCTAGAACATCACATATTAACGACCACATATACATGTATCTCTGACGATACACCATAAAATTGTTACAGTTTTTGTTCAACATTTATTCTGTTAAAACTGAACTGTGCATCACTGTAGTAAACTACGCCACTATATAGTCATCTCCCTAGCAAAATAGTCCACCATACAACTGTATCTATTGTAAACTAGGTCACCATGCAACCATATTATCTGTAGTAAACTAGGTCGCCATGCAACCATATCTGTAGTAAACTAGGTCACCATGCAACCATATCTGTAGTAAACTAGGTCACCATGCAACCATATCTGTAGTAAACTAGGCCGCCATGCAACCATATCCGTAGTAAACTAGGTTACATGCAACCATATCTGTAGTAAGGCCACCTAACAGCCATCTCTGTAGTAAACTAGGCCACATTACAGCCATTTGTAGTAAACTAGGCCACCGTATACAGTGATCAATGTAGTAAACTACATGTAGGCCCCCTTTTACAGCCATCTCTGTAGTAAACTAGGCCACCTTATACAGCGATCAATGTAGTAAACTAGGCCACCATACAGCCACCTCTGTAGTAAGTTAGGCCACCTTATACAGCCATCTCTGTAGTAAACTAGGCCACCTTATACAGCCATCTCTGTAGTAAGTTAGGCCACCTTATACAGCCATCTCTGTAGTAAACTATATTATGTGCAGAACATTTAAATTACTAATACATGGACTATATACATACACTAAGATAGTATACTGGTGTAGTTTCTCGATCTATTTTATTTTCTTCTGACACATTCACAAAGACAGCCTTGTTGTCCACATCGAAAAGCTCACTGCCATCACCAAGTACTTGAAAATGAGATATACCACCATCAACATCAGAGGCATCCAGTTGTGGCTCCTACAAAATATTGTTAAAATTGACAAATATTTTGTACTCTAAGGTATTAACTTAAATGACTACCATTTGTCCACTTCATGCAGTTCTTTGCTTAAATACGGTGGAAAACTAAGAGAAAATCTCATTAAAAACCACCCCTGGGATTGCTGAACCAATCATGGGACTTGCTCATGCACACACTGTATACCCGATGGTCGACAGAGGGATTGTAACCCATGTCCGAGACATCAAAGTAGGATTAGTAAGCAGACAAGCAGTCCATTAAGACAAAACAGCGGACCATATGACATCGAAATTGTCATCATCCCATGTACTTAGTTTTAATTAACCATAATAACACTTTAAATGAATTTGGAACTGTTTCTTTGTTTAGTTAGCAATGATAAAAGCACAGAATAAAAACCTTGAAATGAGTAGGGTTTGCTTAACCACTGATGGCTTGAAAGTTCTACACAACAGACATGTTCATAAATTGATAAATCAGAAAAAAATAGGCTGGTGCTTACAATTATGACGAGTTTAGGAAAGACTTTTCCCTCTGAAACATGACCAACATAATGGGTGTTTGACAGAACTGGAGAATGGTCATTAACATCCAGAATAGAAATTATAACTTCACAGGTTCCCTGCAATAAAACACATTATGATTAACTTATAGAATAGGCAAGATTAATTAATGAACTTTGTTGATGTTACCATTCGTTCCACTGAAGAGTTTAACATATTACACAAATAATGTAATTCTAAAACTGATAAGTTCATTTTGACTCAATATTTCAACATGTATTATGCCATGTTCAGGAGGAAACTACAAAGTGGTCACCAATAAACTTGTATATAGGTTATGAATTTGTCATATAAATAAAAATGGAAAAACAAACCAGATAAAATAAACATTATTTGACATGTGGTTGAGGTCATTTTGAAAGTAGTCCTTTTAAAAGGCTGTCGAAGTTTGATATTTAGCATGTGGATATTGACAGAACCTCAACCTTGTTTCCTTGGACTCAATTTCCGTGTCAGGTTTTCATGCTAAACACTTCACACACCGTTCAAACAAAACTACAGAACGAATTATGCGATTTAATCACTTTAAATTGCCAGGCTGTGAAGTCAAAATATTTAGCAGTTATTGTATATTCTCCATGATGTATTTTTCGGTAAATTCCACAGAGTTTGAGAGTGTTTTTGTCAGAAAAAACTTCACTAGTTGGCCTCATTGACTCTGACATAGCAATAGTTGAAGCAGGTGCATCAAAAAAGTGGACTTAAAAACTAAACTCACGCAGAGCATTGGTGAGAAGACCAACAGTTTCTGTGCATGCCTTATAAGTGACACAGGCGCCCAAAATTAAGATATTTATGCATTACATAAGTTATAAATATTTTCCTTAACTAAGAAGAAAAATAGGAACCTTTTGTCAAAAATAAATTCACAGTGCATGATTTGAGTTTAAACGTGGAAAGTCTGTTGCCATTGTTTTAATTCCACTTTTTTGATGCACCAACTTCAACTATCGCAATGTCAAGATTCTCAGAACAAAACGCTCTCAAACTCTGCGGAATTTACTGAAAAATATAACGTTGAAGATAGAAATTGATTTTCTAAATATGTTAGCCTGGAGTTTAAAGTAAGTAAATCGCTAAATACGTTCTGTAGTTTTGTTTTAACTATGCGCAAAATGTTTCCGGCAAAACCCAATACGGAAATTGACTGAAAGTATAGGACGTCAAGATACTGTCAGTGTCCAAATGATAAATATCAAACGTCTATGGCCTATTTAATTGACTGGATTGGTCAATTACAGATGTCTTGGTTAATTTAAAATCTGATTTAGGAAGGGGTTCCGAGCTGTTCAAATGATCAGGGAAGCGGTTTATGTCTTCTAAATAGTTGAAACCATCACATTGGGTGATATTTTTAAATATTTCAATTTGGGTCCTGTCGAAACTCCTTCCTTAAATTCAGGTTAATAAACCAGACACATAGTATTAGCCAAAAATCAAGAAGAGGGCGTCTCAAATCACCATTTATAGTTTTTTTTTACAGAAACAGGGAGTCTCATTTTACTATTCCTCTATGTTAAATTTGAGTGAGGCAGGGCATCTCAAATGACACCTTGGGTATGTTTAAGACACCGAGACACCCGTCTGACGAAGACTATGTTCTGACACCTCAATATATGATGCATTACATACTGGACAGAAATTTTTTTACACTAAGGCACTTTTCTATTCTATAGAGGTGAGAGCTGAACGAAGAAATAAATTTTTGTACTTTACAAGTTTTACCAACATTTGATTGGTTTACTCGTTAACTTTTGAATTTTAGAAATGTATTTTCTTGTCAACTGTTTCTCCTGATTTCAGCCACATGACAGAATGCTAGCCCAATGGATGAAGGTTTGTTTGTTTGTTTGTTTGATTGGTGTTTAACGTCGTACTCAAGGGTATTTCACTTATATGACGACGGAGACAAAAATAAAACGTACAAACAGATCAGCTTCCTGTTTCCCTTTAGCTCGAAGAACACCAGGCAACAGAAAGCTCCTCTTTTCTCGCCTCTTACGATCGACCGAGAAAGCTGAGGGAGTATTCTGCAGGACTGGCCAACCCGCTCCCCCACGGGGCCAATGGATGAAGGAAACCACCAGGACAATTACAGGACATAATACAAACACACCACGTTCAGATTGGCTTCATGTTGCTCTTAGCTCCGTGAGCACCAGGGCAACAGCAAGCTTCCTAGCAGCAATAAGCATTGATTGATTGGTGTTAATACGAACTAGATGATGACACTACTAGCAACAATAAAGAGAGAAATAAAAAACAAGTCATCCACAACTCTCAAATTAGTAATATACTTCAACTTGGGGTCAAATGTCCTGGCAAATTCATCTATGAGGATTATTGATCACATTGACAAATAATGAGGTGTTGATTAGCTTGAAAATGATACTAAGTGTAGCACAGGCCTTATTTTTTACAAATTTTACATAACCGATCTACTGTTCGCATGTTAAAACTCATGTAACCTATTGTGCGAACGGTTGTTCTCGTATAAAGGTTACATAAATATACAGTGTAATTACACTTTAATGTATCACGATATACCGCGGAAACGGTTATAACTGGTACCAATCCGTGATTAATGGTGCTTTTGATTCACTGGAGAGCCGGAGCCAGCCAACCAGGTCACAGCTAACACAGCCCTAGGCTTTCTATTTCGCGCTGTTGATCGATCTCTGTTTCATTTTTAGTTAGTAAATTAATTGGTGTTTTTTTAACTCAAATTTACATCATAAATGATTTGTTTGATTGGTGTTTAACGTCGTACTCAAGGGTATTTCACTTATATGACGATGGACATCACAAACAAATCTGCTTCGCGTTACCCTTTAGCTCCGAGAACACCAGAGCAACAGAAAGCAAGCCGAGGGAGTATTCTGTAGGGCCATGGCCCACCCGCTCCCTCACGGGGCTGTCATAAATGAAGCAAGGAAGGAATGGTTCATACTTATATTATGGTCAGTCTATGATAAAAAAATATTTCTGACAGCGTATGAGAATCCTTTTCTGGCTATCTAGTGTAGAATATATGCATACACTGTAGACAACCAATGTATGTGTACATAGTCCTCGTTGGTGACCATTCGCGTGAATTTTCGTTTGTGTAACCTCCACATAACCTGAACGACCGTTTGCGTGAAAAAATAAAGCCTGTAGTATCTGCACTGAGACAATGTTTGTCAATCAATCAATACAAGCACTTTAATATTTATACTATGTCAACCAATCCATAAGTTGGAAATCTATAAATCGACTTCAACCTTGCTATTCTAACTTCTAAATGCCTTTGTGACAAGTTTTAATATAATCTAGTTCACCAGGCTGCAGTACTTACCTTTCTGCTAGGGGTTCCACTGTCCTCAGCTGTTACAATGATAAAATAGCGCTGCTCAGTTTCTCTGTCTAGCAGTTTAGCTGTTCTAATTTCCCCAATCTGTTAAATAGTCACTTCATCGTATTAACAAATCAGATCAAATTTGATATCAAAGTAATATAACAAAGATTTATTTATTAAATGTCTTAATTAATAGTAGTATTTATAATATCCATTTTCAAGGGGAATATCGAGCTAGAAGCCATGACTGCAAACAATAGTTTGACCTGTAGTTACCTGTAGTTTGACTATCATGACAAACCTTTACTAGACTGGCAGGGTGTAGACTATAAAATTCCAATATAAACATTAACTTTGACAAGTATTCACATTTCTAAATCTTCATATTTTTAAATCTGGAAGGTTCGTAAGATTTCTAACCTGTGAGATATTGAAGACACTTCCTGAGGTAAGTGTTGTTATTGAATAAGACAGGACACCATTGGAGCCAGAATCCATGTCAGTGGCTTCTACTTGGCCGACTATCCTGTTTAGTCCAGGCGTATTCCCATAGTCTTCAGACACATTGAAATGGTAAACTTCATTTTCAAATACCGGATCATTGTCATTGGCATCTAAGAGTATTATCACCAAGTAGGACTGGGAAAATGAAAGTGAAAATATCCCAAAGATGTGTGATTCAAATGGAAAAGAAGTTACATAACATAACCATAATATAGGAAATGTTGAGTTTTACTGCATCAAAAATGAATATGTTAAGTAGCCTACAGACAGTATTCTCTTTGACGAGCACATGCTTTATAATAGCCCCTAAATCACGTAACATTATAAAAATGTCCTGCAGATGACTAAGTGCTTGGGGGAAAAATTTACAATATGAAAGTTTTTTTTACTAAAACATTGTGCTGTCATGTGGAATATTTCCTTTTTTTATGTCCAGACTAATGAGACTATGCACCAATAAGAAGTCTTGAAGGTTACATGTATCATAGGCTGACTTCTTGATGTACTTCACGTGGTAAATTAGTTTACCTGTCCTACTAGCATGCGGTCATGTACACCTGTGGCTCTCAATGTTAAGTTGTACACTGCTTTGGTCAGTATTCTTAATGGTTTCATCACAGTTACCCTTCCAAAGCCATCAATAGCAAATGTACCTGGTCAAAAGATGAACAAATTTTATTAGAATGTTAGCACCGCTACCTCTCATTTTTTCGGTACACAAAAAACAAAGACAAATCTGTAGAAGACATGATTTAAAAGAGTTACAGTAAGGATGACGTATCTGGACAAATGTAATGCTGTATATTACAACTTCTAACAGAGGTGCAGCTGAATAGTATTTTCTGGGATGAGTATGTAGAGGGATTAGGAATGTTGTTGTCCTTCGAATCAGCGAACTTTGAATGTGTTACTCAGCTAGCTTGTTCTAATGGACCCATTGGATGAGATGGTCAAACATATAAAGTCATATGTTTGACCAACACGCCCAATGGGTTAATTGTCACAAGCTAGTCAAGTAACACATTCAAAGTTCGCTGATTCGAAGGATAGCAGCGTTTCTAATCCCTCTACATACTCATCCCAGGTACTTCTTATTACAGATGTACCACTGAAAGGACGGTCCGAAGGGTAAAAGGATTGGACCACAGATGGCACTGACAAGGACACACAACAGCATGTCGGCCTTTTGTTGCCCAATATTCCAAAAAGCACCTGGGCAACAATACACTGAACAGGATAACAGCTGTTTTATGTTAATTGTCACACATACAAGTTTATGTGTAATCATTTGTCAAAATTTAACAATAGTTCCAATTAAAAATCAATTTTAATTAAATTCCTATGCTATTGATAAATGTTGAAGCAAATGTAAAGAGTTGGTTTTTAGTAAAGGATGAAACAATTTTGAAATACTTTTATTGTCTTCTTACCGTTGTCATTACCCAAGCTATCAATGGAGTAGGTTAGATTTGTAAAGAGTGGGTCCTCATCCCCGTCTTTGGCTGTTACTACAGTCACTGTACTGCCCACAGGAACAGCCTCAGATAAATCCTGTCTGTACGAAGATTTCTCAAATTCTGGCGCACAATCATCCAAATTTATTAACTTCACATCCACCTTAAATAAGAAATAACAAATTAAATGTCATTTTACTAATTTGTTTACTGGTTGATCCCTCATTTAGTCTGAGGGGACTTCTGTCAAACAGTAAGATAACCTGGCCTGTTTGTTTTCAGTCTTGTCAATGGACTAGACACAGGTGTCCCTCATCCGTTTGTCAATCAAATCTCTCTGAATATTTCCTTCAAATCAGAGCATCCATATGTCAGTTTCATATTCAATTCTTCTATTTCTGCACTAGTGTTTTGACGTCTGATAGGATTCAGCTATCGGGATTGCAATGAATCATTTTCTACATGTATGTATTTAAATCATATCCATTATTCTCTTTCACTTCTCCACCTCTTTTATGATGTTAGGACTAGGAGAAAAGGCGTTACATTATTGTTCAAACATTACACAAAGTATAAAGTTATGTAAAACTTAAATATAAGTTGGATGATGAGATTTAACAGTTTGTTGTATTTCTGCAATGTATAATGCAGTTTTGTACACTCAGGGTTCATTGAACAAAGTATAGTTTGATGAACAAATCTTATTTTATGAAGAAAGATAGTTTAAAGAAGAATAGCCAGCATTTCTTACCTCAATAATAGTCTTGTTCTGGGGATTTGGGATTGGTTCAGCAACATCACAGTTATACATGGCAGTAACCACAACTTGTATCCTCCTACGACTTCCACCTTTCTCATAGTCCAGAGGCTTTGCTTTTAATTCACCCTAATATTAAAAATGTATGTTTTAGACATGTCAAAAAAATGTACAGAGCCGGAAGTAAAAAAACCAGGAGCATGTGCAGACAGTTTTCAATTATATTTAAATTTATGGATGCTATGATTGGTAGGTTGGTAGTTTATTTTAGGTCCACACCATCAAGTACATATACATTCATTTATTTCACCAATCCAAAGACTTGCCACCCAAAAGGTGAGGGAAACTCACCAGATACAAGGTTGTTTATTTGTTGTGTTTGGGGTTAATTCCCTACTTAAGGTTATTTCACTCATGACGGTGTGCCAGCCCAACAGATGAACAAAACCCCTTTCTATGCCACATACAAAAAAAAAATTAAAAAAGACAGAACAAAACTAGACAATCAGATGTCATCACAAACAGATTGGCTACATGTTGCCATTTAGCTCTTAGATCAACAAGAAACACCCTTTCAATCCGTTGCCAAGATAAACCATTTGACATAACACATTGGCTACATGTTGCCATTTACCTCTTAGATCAACAAGAAACACCCTTTCAATCCGCTGCCAAGATAAACCATGTGACATAACACATGGTGCAAACATACAAAGTGTAATTTATCAGCAGGATGAAACCAATATGCAATCACTTATGGTTAATTACAATATATTTACTACGATTTGAGTGATCAAGGTTATCACTTATCATAAGGCAAACATTTCTGTCGATTGTGTTCATTTTTATATATATTTAATCAATTACCTGTAGATTGGTTCATTCATTAAATGGTAATTTGCTTTTTTTCTCAATAAAAACTGTACACCCAACACTTTTTGTGCACACTGTGTAAATGCAAAATTTTGTGCAGCCCAATTGTTTTCAAATTCTACCCTTGTATACATCTTAAACCAC
>JARFOD010080649.1:0-35137 GCA_031763545.1 Mopalia muscosa
CACATATATGAATCAAATCTTCTAGTTATATTAATAATCAGATAAAATATGAAATCATTGACATACCTGATAATTTACAAAAAGAGTCAAAAAACGATTTTTCCGTACAAAATTTTAATGCAGCGCTGCAGTTAACTGTTACTATGGTAGAAAGTAGGATCAAACAAATGCTTAACTACAGTTGAAGATAAAAATGGATTGGCCTTCAAGTGTCTAAAATATCCCCACTGCTGCAATGTACCCCTGTTGCAACTGGCCCCGGTCTCCCCTACGCTGTGTGTAATTCTATTTTCCCCGTTTACACGCGACGTAAAACATTAACAGAGAACAAAATCGGCCAATTTCTGCCTGTTTTAGCTTCTTTTTTACTTAAGTGAAATTCTTTTCAAGTCATTCATTCTACATATGTGGAAAAGCATTTAACATATGTGGAAAAGAATTCAACATATGTAGATTAAAGGTAGCAGTGACAAAGCAACTTGCCATACATGTGGGCGTCTAGGCACCGGAAGCTCTGCGAATAGGTAATACAGAGCGACAATCCAGCTATTTTCGAAATATATTCTGAGCGAGGATATTGATAAGATCAATATTTTATTATCCTTGTTTTAAATAATGATTGTCCAGATAAGCAACATTACCTTTTATGATGTGAAAGTGTCTGATCAACGTTACGAAGCTGGTGAGCTGGCCCTATATTTCGTTACGAGGTTTAGATTTGCCTGTCGATAATATTTTACAGTTGTTGTTTTTTTTAACCACGTAAACAGTGTTATTGGCAATGTTGCAGTCCGTCGCCGGCCCCTATGCCTGCACCACAATTAATAGTTGTAAATGTTGCAATGTCAAACTTTTAAAGGTAATGGAATGTTGTTTTTCAGTCATTTAGAGCAAAACCATCGTACACAACTCTATAGACCATATACTAGAACATATATTCCATTCCAATCAGCCTTCTAGATTTCTCACTTCTGTGATGTCAGTGATTTGACCATCCACTTACCGAAAACTATAGCCTACCTGACATGTGCATTACATGGGTGACCTGTTGAATGAACATACAGGTGTTGGTTACTTTCTTACACACACTATCAGAGTGTATTTATAATCGCTTCACTGTTATCCGATTCGGACTGTACCAACATCGCGGGGTTGACGTTAAAGCAAGACTATTAAAGGATTTATAGAACTTTGTGAGATTATCTAAGTTTTATGCCTTCTGAAAAGAAGATTGCTCTCTTAATACACAAGATGCGGTGTTTCCCAGATTATTTTACCGCCTATAGAAGATTCGTGCCCTGACAGTCAATAGCCTAGCTACACACAAACGTTAATGAGCTACGGGTCGCGTGACCTGGGGGACGTCAGGTGAAGAGTAGCTGATATTATTTATATATGCTGGATATCTATGACTTCCTCTGCACGCGAACGCAAATACATTTATTCTGTTATATAATCTGATTGAGAGGGGGAGGAGGGCATGGGGCCATTTATAGGACATTCTACTATTATAGCAGGTAACATTACTAAATTATAAAAAAAATAAATACAGAACTTTACATACCGGTATGGTTGTAAATTTTACTTATATCACAAGAACAGTGTTGGTATATCTTTTGTGTTATGTATCTTATAATTTTCCGTATATTTTGAGCCTTTTCAACCAGAACATTTAAACTGATATACTATCCTGGTTTTACGATTGTGTGGATATGGGATCTTTCGCTTTTGGAAAATAAGAATATGATATATGATCAATGTTCAAAGCCAGTGTGATTGCATTTAGAAATATATGATCAATTTTTATGGACTTGAGATTAGACGTTTTAGTTCTCGAATTGTTCTCTAAACAATATCTAGAGAACAATTACCCAGTATTATATGGTCATCTTTTGGGATGTAAATATCTCTACTTTTTTTCGATGTAGCTGTTTTCTTATACTAGCGTAGGTATTAGCTTAGAGACGATATGTTTATGATAGTCATTCCATGTTAAGACGTCACTACTCTATTTGAACAATTTTGTGCCACTACGTGAACTTTTATCCCGATTAAGTGAGATTTAAGCCAAGCTTTTTTGTTTTCCATGAATGAAAATAAGAAAAATGGATGTCAAATTGAGAGTTATCTCAAAGTACAACATAATTTCCTCTCCAATGGGGGTCACTGAGGCCAGACTCAAATGGAGCCCTCAAAGTAAGTAATTCTCCCCATCGTAGACGGTAAAGAACATTTTATCCGTATTACCCAGTATATGGTTATCTTTTGGCATGTAAAAATATCTACTTTTATTCGGTAGTAGTTTAGAGGCGATATATTTATGATATAGCTATTTCATGTTAAGACGTTTATACTCTATTTGAACAGTTAATCCAAGCATTTTTGTCTTCCATGAATGAAAATTTTAGCTGAAGGATCAGTAACTTCCCCCTTTTTATTCGTGTATACCTAAGAAAAGGATACAAAATTGATTCCATGGGGATATGAAGCCTGAAAGTCTATTTTATTCAATATTTGAGTGTTGCTTTAATATCTGAAGGAGGCACTAACAATCTTTAAACGGGAACGTTAACACTCTGGCTAGGTAGTACCGTCGTGGTAAGTTGTAAGTCAAGAAAATGGACATCATTTTATCAGTGAATTCCCTGTGACATGTATCTGAGTTGCCAAATACAAAATTAAAACCTTTTATGGCAGCCGACTCTACAGACGGGAAACTTCTAGTTTGTTTTTGACCCGACATTTCAGTGTCAATTCCGACATCTTGGATTCAGCAGACTCTAATCAACAATTTCATACCGAACATTACAACAGTGGAATTAATGGAAGCCATACAAATGCGTCGGCGCAAAGCGGAATTAAACAGAGACCGATTTAATTAACACCACATGCTGATTATCTTTACTAGTCTAACCACTTCCACCACTCGCCTATGAATGATGTATCTGAAGCTCCTTAATTTGTTTCAATTGCAAAGCTTTAATCCCTAAATGCTCCCTAGAGTATGTTGTTTTAACTGTCTTTAAAGTAATCTTAAAACTGTTTCTGACTTCTCGGCCCTTTGACTAACAAAATGAATAATGCTGTTACGTTGTCCAAGCAGCAGAGTTGTTTTAGTTCAGATAGTTGTTTTAACAAGGCCAACACAACATGTCATTCTTTATTGAATGATCTTCCATTTTCTTCTAATGCTGTGTTATCTTCTGCGTTGCTAGATCCTTCAGCTAGGAAAATAAATGTCACACCCATTCTTCAGTTAGTTGTTGCAGTCATATGCTGTACTGGTCTACATTGCAGTGTAAAGCTTGTTCTTACTCTGACGTCACATACCAGGTAGCCTCGCTTTCGATCCCAATGCATAATCGTCTCAGGCTTGTTTCAGGGCTTAGGAATACAGCCCATGAAAAGGCTGTTCGGAGTGATCAGGAACAACATATTTTATCATTATCAGTTCTATTACAGGATCCTAGGCTGTAAAAATGAATTCTGTTGACATAAATCCTTTAAGTGCCTGGTTCAAGCAAGACTACTTCGGGGATAAATGAAAGCGAAAATATTACACAGAAAGGTGTCATTTAAACCAGTGGATATAGCTGCACCAAAGCACTTCGCGGGCTCGTACAAAATAGCCTACTGTCATATAACAACCCAAATGTTTTTTGGTGACTAACCTAACAAGTATATATAAATGTCTATTTTAATCTACAAGATGTCGTGAATAGACAGAGGTGGCCTCGAGTGTAATTAAATTCAAATGTAGATCAGATGACCTGATCGATCGTCGAAGTTAAATTTCAAAGTAAATTTCTCATCTTGGAAATGTAGGCCTTATAGGCCTATCGCAGAGAAGTTCCCGTGTGAATGGCCGAGGATGCTCCGAAAAAGATAACGGTTGGAGCGGTTTTTCCTTTACCAATATTCCTGGATAGTTGCGATATGCCTTGTGAAATTCATCTTCCCATTGCAATGATCAAAATGCGTAAAGCGAGGCTTTCGCATTTCTACCTTGTTTCATTGTGTGGCGAAACCCAGACAAAACTTTATTGGACTATTGGAGAAACAAGCATCCAATCACAAAGCCGTTTACGAATCAAACTCGACGTCAAACTAGCATGGCAACACTGTCAATTATATTGCCTTTGATCATGTCAGGACTCATTGATGGGAATAAGAGCTCGTTTATTTGGCCTATTACATGTTTGCCTACCGTATAGGCCTATATAACTTTTACTTGTCGATCGTCCTCTGTTAAGGCCGCTTCTTTCATTCTAAAGGAGTTTCTATCTGTTTGGGTTTCGGTGATCTTTCTTGCCGCCTTGCCTACAGGAAAGATAGTAATATAAGGCTACGAGGGGAGACAACTTTCTCCAGCAAATCTCTCCGTACTTTAAATCATGACGCTCTGACTATACGGCTGGCAAGGTATATGTGCATTCACAATACAGCTGATCGTAATTTCCGATAGAGACGATGGTCAATTCATCGGTTTGCGTAATCGTATCTATATACCTATGTGAATCGTTTACCGCTAATTTGAGTGTTCGAATGAAATTATATAAACATAAACACGTATAATTTATACAATTTCTGGATAACCTCTTCTTGTTTTGTGATAGAACACAACGTTACGATACATATGTCTGTATCGTCATCAGGTGTAACATTCTCGTCTCCATATCGACGCTTGATACAAGTTTTGAACGACATTTAGACGTGGGGTAACATAATTATACAATTTCTGGATAACCACTTCTTGTTTTGTGTTCTATCACAAAACAAGAAGTGGTTATCCAGAAATTGTATAATTATGTTATCCCACTTTTAAAATAATGCCGTTCAAAACTAATAAACACGTATATATGTATTTATTATTTTATCTTATATGTATATAGCGTGTGTATACCACAGGAAGTCGTTCAGCAGATAATGGGAATTATTCAATTTCTTTTTAAACAATAATCGCACATGTACCCCCTGGGAGTGAGGAAGCCTGTAGAGATAATCTCAGTAATTACGCCAATGAAATTTGGTCAGTCATTTTGACAAGATCTATCTTTATATATACCGGTATGTAATTCACAAAGAAAAACTAATTGCCACAAGACTTATAGGCTTACATAAGTTATTCCTTTCTTTATACAGCCACAAGACTTGAATACTTGAATATCCAGAAAAAGAGCCATGATAATAAATAAAATAAAAAATTGTAATTGGATTATTCACAATAGGCCCATACAGCCCATTTAATTCCGTTTGAGGCTGATATGTTATTTACTAGTTTAGGACTTTTCGGAAAGAAATAACGCATAGAATTTAGAAATCTAAGAAAATGAGTACTACGGTTCTTAACATACGGTACGCAATTTGTAAAGAAAAACAAATTGTGGACATCAGTCACAAGACTTACATAAATTCCTGTATTTATATAAATTAGCAGAAAATTATTAACAATAAAAATATATTAATAAATTTGATATTTTCCCCTAGCATTTCTTACCAAGTTTCGAAAACGTTGAATACTGTAGTTGGCGAACAGAGTTAGCAGAATAACCAGACAAAATATTTTGAATTGCAGGACCTGAGAGGGGAGGGGGCACTCTTTTTTGGTTCAGGAACAATATATATACTTTTCTTATAAATGCTAAATACTGTTCCCAAACCTATCCAGAAATAGAGCCACAATAAAAAAAAATATATAAATTTTTTTAATGGGGGGGTATATCCCCCCCCCCCCCCCCCCCCCCCTTTAATACTTAGCTGCAGAAATTAGCAACAAAGTGTTGTACGTCGAACATTGTTCAAGAAAACGACAAGTTTGTTGAATACTATAGACCAGTTACAAGTGTTTTCACTTTTCCACCTTGAAACAAATCGTGCATGCATATATATGGTCAGTTGGCTGGAACGTACACTTAATACCAACTTTATTTGCTAATAGTCAACCTAAAGCTGCCTATCGGTTTAAGTTAAGACCTTATACATTGACTTGTATAGTATAGGTCTATTTTTTGTTCTTTTTCCATATGCCATTCGACTTTATTTTATATACATACTCCCATTACAGACAAGTGGGCTTATTTTCTGAACTGCTAATGGAGCTTATAACATAGGTGTTGGATTTAGATGATATTCCTTAATAATTTTGATATCGTACACCGAAGATGATCTGTTTGGGATGTCTATGTATCATGTATTTTGTTATTGCCCTGTTTTGTGACGTCATTGTGGCCGAACTACCAGTGACGTCGAAGGTGGTTTGGTTTACCCATTGGGCAGAAAAGGCCTTTATAAAAGTGAAACAACCTTTAGTATACGGCGTTAAATCCAAATCAAACAACAAAAAACCTAAACAACCCTCGCCAATTGACAGCAGATATAGCTCTGACCAGAATCTCAGTTTCAATAACTCTAAGTCCTCTAATTTATAAGCAGGGTTAAAGTCTGTAAACTTATTCAATAGACCATTGCCAATAGCATTGTTTTCAAATCGGTTAACACCGTCTAATAACAGAAGTCCATTAACTAGCTAATTGACTTCTGAAAATACTCATATTACTCCGTGCCGCCCGTGGGAAGGGTAAATCAAGCCGTTTCCCAGTCAACCAGTCAGTCAGTCGATCAGTCTTTCAATCAACCAGTCTTTCAATCAACCAACCAGCCAACTATTCAGCCAGCCAGTCAGTCAGTCAGTCTGCCAATTATTCATGTATCAAATACGCTACGCTGAAAATTACTCATGCGTGAAAAATAGAAACAATGTGGCAACTGTGTTATTCTCGTATTTGCGATATTGAATAATTGTTCAAAACATTACAGAAGTCAATGAATTTCAGTTGACATTTGATTGACACATATGGGTGGAGCTTGTGTTACACTAGGACGGTTAGGCCTATGTTGTCAAGAGGCGGTATAAGTAATGTGATTGACAGCAGACAAATGATAATGCGTTCGATAGGCGTGGGTAGTCGTGAAGGCGTGGTTTAGATTTCACAAAGGTTGTGAGACAATCAAAGCCAGCATGTGTAGAAATTGTAGCAGACAATGAAGGCTGTACATGGACTCTGGTTGTTGTGAGCATGATGTACATGTACAAGTCAAATCCCAAGTTTGATTGAACTATTCGTTTATTATTTGTGCCTGAAATATCAACGGATAATCTGATTTGTGTTTCGTTTGATGGTAAGAGTAAATTTGATTGATTCCTTGGTCGTTTGTTTTTTTTACCTGTGGGTCATATGATGTTTACATTCTGTCAGTGATGTTCAATCGATACAGTGCTTTGCTTTACCTGCAAACCCCTCCGCTGTGTTGTTAAAGCTATCCGTATAGAGCAACCTTGTAGCGTCTACCTTGACTCATGCTGTGTGATTCAGATACACAGTTAAAGACAGGGGTAAAATAAAAACCTAAAGAGCCTCTCAGTTTTTATTTCTTTGTGCTGTGCGTGGAAGTGAAACAGAACTGGCTACTGTTTGGACATTTTAAAGACCAGCTCGACGATTACGTCACGTCACCTGCCATATTGGATTAAGTCAGTGCCGTGTGGTCGTTCAGAATATCGTTTCATAGTTAAGTTATAACAGCACTGTAAACAATATAGGCATCAGAAATTTGAACTTCTGTAAAAAAAAAGTTCAGTGGTTGGCCAAGACATTTTTTCCGCAGGAATGAATGTTATCAGTTAGGCCTACTGGTGTTAGGTTTTCCTCAACGTGTGTAAGTTGAGGGTAGAGTCACATAGAAGAAAGTGGCGATTGTTGTTGAGAGTGTTTAAGAGGCTCTGATATTGTAAGGAGCATGGCGGAGGATAGCGGTGGCAGCACACGGAGTAGTGGCAGTGAGGGTACAGAGCAAGTCACGGTGAAAAAACGACCAAGAGACAATGGTTCAGATTTGTTTGGGGTTCAGCTGGAGGTAAGCGTATTATCTTTTCAAATCAGTAAATTCCATCAGTCGCCAAAGCTACTGTCCATGTTATACATACCTGCACACATCAAACATATAAACAAATAACTTTATGTACAATCAGAATGTAAAACTGATAAGCTTATATAACCTCCATGTTCATTCATACATTTAAATTGTACCAGAAGTCTGATCATAATAAAAGAAAATTAATTACTAAAACGAAAAATAGGAACAAAAGAAAGCCTTACGTAGAATTTTAGAAATCCTGATATACATGTAGGTCTACAATTGTCTATGTTTAGACAATTGAAAGGGCAGTTCTATCGTAATATTTTAGGAAAAATTTAATTTCACAAATAAACATGGTGTCATCAGTATTATTCATATGTTTGTAAGACAACAAATATTTGAACTTGACAGACTGATGCTACAAATGTAAATCAGATAGCTATAACAGAACAATATTATGGCAATATGCATTTAAACATATACATTTTCAGATTTCTTCTCAGATTTTATATATAGACACAAGTGGCAGTCTGTAAGCTTTAGTCCGCCAAGAGGGAATTTGATGAGCCCTGTAAGTCACAAGCTGCTCAGCTGGTAGAATAAGTAAAGTCTATGACCAGTCACTAAGTTATGTCACATTGCAAAGGGGGCATATACACATTTGAAGGATTTATCTCTCATTTGAAAATGATATCCTTTAATTAAAGCGTTCTTTGCTTGCTGATGAATAGTTAATTTTCCCCAATAAAAGAAGGTTGTCATTATGTGAAAATCTCTCAGTAATATTAAACATCATGGCCTCTTATGAAGTAATGATAACTTATCAGTGATATTATCTAACTTCCTCTGAGTGAAGGAAGTGTGGGATGATCAGTATGAGTGTCCGGGTAACCATATAAGGAACAGTAAAGTATGGAATAATACTCTCAAATAAAGTCTGTAAGTGAAGTGTTATGTTTGTACTGTGATTGTGACTATAGCAGCATGCCAGGCTTATATTTTAGAATCTGAAACTCGTCCTGTCTCATGAATCTTCATAGCTGTAATTAGATCTTTTTACAGAATTTGTTTTCACCCTTCTCCATAACTAAGAACTGTGTGCTCTCTAGTGTATGTCTCCTTCTGGAAATGAGATTTAAAAGCAAACTGAGGTCATACAATACACGATCAATTTAAGAAGAATTTGAGAGAGAGAAGTAGTCAAATATTGGCCAGAACAATGGATCATATTTGTGCCTTATCAGTGTGACCATGAATTAAACTTTTCCAAGATAATTAGCTATTAAATTTAAAAATGTTAATTAAATTTATAATTTAACGGTAATGTTGCAAATTGTAATCAGGGTCACAGCAGGGTTTTTTTAAATGCACAAGTTAACATAATATAAGCAATATGGTGGCATTTGATATATTTATACAATAAAACCTGTTCAAGAAAAAACATATATTTTTATTAAAAATATAAGGTTTAATAGATTTGTTAGGGAATCATTCTCAGGTAACGTGTTGACATAAGTGTCTGGGTTTTGATAGCACTTTGAACCTACTGGTCACAATAGTCTAGAGTTACCTATATGTCAACAGGTAAGAGGGTTCTTTTCAGTACACCTGTTCCACCTAGACTGTCTGTCATAACCTATCATCAAATACACATAAAACCTTATTTCTGAGTATATAGAGGACATATGTGTTAAACTAGTCTCTGAGAACTGGTGGGTGTTGAACAAAGTTATGATGACCTAAAAATTTCAAATATAGTTATATTTGCCAACCCACACCCAGAATGAATCTGATATCTTGGATTAGTTAGTACACTCACATTAGACTTTTAAATGTAGACATATTAGGTCACTTGATTTGACAGCAGTATATATGAGAGCAAAACAGCAAACCCTGATTGTTTATGAATTAAGCTTATACTTGGTTACATTCAAAAGCCATTGGACTTTAACAGTTTTATTATCCAGATAAAGCCAAGAACACCGTTTTTCAGTATCTAATATTTCATATAGCAGTCTTAAAATATCTTTTGAAAGCCTATAGCTTCAAATATGGGTATTCCAATAACTTATTTCAGTTCCATTTGTCTCGAAAGTAAAACCATACTCTAACTGGCAAACCGTTTCCATGTATGCTAATGGCTGAGTAGGGGCCTACAGCCCATGGAAAATCACACAACAATAGTTAGCAACATTTAGAAAATAAATAATTATGTCATCTCATGTTGAAATTGGAGAGAAATTTGTGATGATGTGTTTTGTGTTCATGAGTAATTTAACATGTTTTGAGCCAATATTGACACACATGTCTACTATGTCACTTCTGTAAGCTTATACATAAATACATGTACATTGAGCCACAAATATATGATTAGTTAAGAAAAACAACAAAACGATATAGTGACTTAGTAAGAGAAGTGAGACACATACAAGATGATGAATTAGGATATTATTTTAAACTTTATCATTATATCATTATAAATTTTGTTTTACTTCATTTACTATTAGTGCATTAGCCCACATAGAACTTGAAAAGTCATAATAGTGTGAACTATTCCTTTATTATAGTTTGTTTATAAACACAAAGAAACACAGGTTGTCACAATGACAAGCATTGTTCGGGCTTTGTTTATGATTTTTTGTAAACCACCTTAATTGTAAGATTATGACTTACATTTCAACATGTATCATTAGTTTCACCTTGAAGTCAGGGCTAGGTGTCAGGTTAGCACAAAAAGGCTCTGACAGACCAGTTTGATGTAGACCTGTCATAAGTACATATGACAGGATGAGCTATTATCTCTTTGTTGTATCTCTAACTTCCTGTTTCTCACCTGTACTTACCTGCATTCAGTTGTCTGTCCTAACTTAGGCCTTTGCTTTAATCACCCATTTCCACCTACAGGGCTCTTGTGCATTAAATAGATATGGCTACAACAATGAAATGGGTGTCAGCAACCCACTGAGGGGGTAATTTTATAAAACTAACACCTCATTTTAATTGTATTGAACTTAAAAGCAGGGCAGTGGTATATCTCCACAGGTGGGAATGTGAAACCTTCTCCAGACTGTGATTCTATCACAGCAAGGGGACATTAAGTGCTAGTCTATAATCTCATTCATTCATTATGTATGGGACAATATCCCAGCATGGAATTTACCTGCCCACAGGTGTAAGAGTTTCCTGACAGCACATTAAGCTGTCTCTATGACGGTCACATATCAGATATCGTGTGACAGAACTGACAATGGTGAACATAATGTATGTTGATAAGAAGTTTTTGGGGGCTGATATTTTTTCGTCTTAAGGACATTCACACCTGGTTATCAAACCAACAAATAAGCTCATTGTGAGCCCGTGTTTCAAGGATATTACTAGATTTCATTACAAATAAGGAATTTAAAATGCAGGTTGATTCTCACACATATCTTTGATATCAATCATTGTAAATCTTTTTGACTTTATTCATTTAAGGATGTAATGACCATAAAACACCACCATTATGAGATGTTAGCTGCATCGGTTCTACACTGATCCTACACTCTTACTTATAACTTTACACTGATTTTCATTACTTTACACTGATTCTACAATCTTACTTATAACTTTACACTGATTTTCATTACTTTACACTGATTCTACACTCTTTCTTATAACTTTACACTGATTTTTATTACTTTACACTGATTCTACATTATTTCTCATATCTTAACACGGATTCTACACTATTTCTTATAACTTGACACTGATTCTACACTCTTTCTTATAACTTTACACCGATTCTACATTATTTCTCATATATTTACACTGATTCATTACTTTACACTGATTCATTACTATACACTGATTCATTACTTTACACCTATTCATTACTTTACACTGATTCATTACTTTACATTGATTCTCATAAGTTAACTCTGATTCTCATTACTTTACACTGATTCATTACTTTACACTGATATGTTAATTTACACTGATTCTCATTAGTTAACTCTGATTCTCATTACCTTTCACTGGATCTCATTACTTTACACTGATTCATTACTTTACACTGATTCATTACTTTACACTGATTCTCATAACTTAACTCTGATTCTCATAACTTTACAGAGATTCTCATTACTTTACACTGATTCATTACTTTACACTGATTTATTACTTTACACGGTCGAGTCCGCCATTTGACCATCAGGTATATGAGCGGGTCACATGTTATGGCTCCGGCAATCGCGGGGGTAGATTTTACGAGGTTTCCTCCCTGTTTTCCACCGTAATAAGGCTGTGTACATTGTGAAGTGGATAATCCGTCGTCATATAAGGGAAATACCCTTGAGTACGACGTTAAACAACAAACAAACAAACAAACATTACTTTACACTGATTCTCATAATTTAACTCTGATTCTCATTACTTTACAGCGATTCTCATAACTATACAAGGATTCTCCAAACTTTACACTTATAAGCTTACTCATTAAATAAATCTGAATATCATATTATTTATTTGGAAATGCTAGCCCTCTAAAATAACTGTGACTCTTTGAAATAATGTTGAGTTTCTGATAAAATAATGAACAGAATCAAAGAGCTGTTTTTGTTTAGCAACATATTTTACCTTTGTTAGGAACATTAACCATATTATGTGAATTTATGTCTAATACTTTCTATAGGGTTGTGTTTAAAATATACCTTTCTTGGAAGGTATAATAACAAGGGCATCATCATGGTAAAAATCTAAATGGATGTTTTCTTGAGAAGTTCTCTGTTTATGCTGACCGTACTCTATTTCTATCACTAGCTTCTCTCCATCTCTAAACATTTCACGTCAATACACTGGAATTTAGATCTTCTGTCCACAGATAACCTTGAGTTCTATCGTCTTCTTAAATTGACCAATGGTTATTCTTGATTCTCTCTCTGCACCACCTGAGGGTCGATACCGAATCCCCACTAAGCCCTCCCCGAAGACAATCCTGTTCAACTGCTGTCAAACTGTAAACAAGTGCTCAGCACGTTTGGGTCACTGTTAAAAAAAATAAATATCTAGCTCTTTTTAACTGAATGTAGATGCTTAAAATTTTTCTCTTAATCCTCCATACTGTTTTCTTTAGAATTGTTTTTTCTTGGGTGAAATCATTGTAGTTTATAGTAGGATTACCTATTTGTAACCTGATAGTAACATATTGCAAGGGTGGAAAAGTTTAAAATATTTCGTCAGACATTTTTCCACTTTTGTCCTGCTGGCCATTTAACACAATGTTAAAGTGTGGGGAACTTTACAGAGGAAAATCTCTTGCAAATGTATATGTATTTCCACCCCTGTATTGGATTTAAATTGTCGACAGCATTAATTCAAATACAGATATCATGAACATGCTTTTATATCTGTTGGACAACATTGGCTTTTCTTGTGTAAATTTGTACCGGCCTACATTACATTTGATTTGAAGTTACAGTATACATGTATTTGTGGTTCAGGCAGACTGCCGCAGACAGTGGAGGGGTGGGGGGTGGGGGTGGGGTGGAGGGGAGGGAAGGCTTTCCTTTGGTAAAGATTCCAGGTGCACATGTTTTAGAGTTTCTGCATCTTACTCTTAGTCAGTACAGTGTTCAGCTTTTAAGCCCAAGTCTACTGGAAACACAATGTTTACTCCGTTTACCAGTGTGATTAAGTTTTAGAAAAATAAATAAATGTTTTGTGATGACGCTGAACTTTTGTCCTAGATTAGCTAATTTTTATAATCTGACTTGCTTGATAATGATAAAAGTGAATCAAACTGGGTTTGAGAAAAGGCCAAATACTCATTATTAAGAAACCATGACACCTGGCCAGAGTCTGTCTGACTAAGTGTTTTTGTCACGGACCTAGGAAACGACACTATCACCTAAAACCTGAGGTGTTTTTGTCTCAGACCAGTGGAATTGCACCACCACCTTAAACCTCAAGTGTTGTTGTCCCAAACAAATGAAACAACAGAATCACTTAACACCTGGGGTATTTTTGTCCTAGACCAGTTAAAAGATACCATCACTTAAAACCTGAGGTGTTTTTGTCCCGGACCAATGAAACAAGAGAATCACTTAAAACCTGAGGTGTTTTTGTCCCAGACCAATAAAACAAGAGAATCACTTAAAACCTGAGGTGTTTTTGTCCCGGACCAATGAAACAACAGAATCACTTAAAACCTTAGGTGTTTTTGTCCCAGACCAATGAAACAACAGAATCACTTAAAACCTGAGTTTTTTTTGTCCTAGGCCAATGAAACAACACTATCACTAAAACAGAATTGAGTTCAAAAATGTTTTCCAAAAGCAAGTTGGAATCGTTTACTGGGCAGTTTAGTTGACCCCTTAAGTTCTAGGTGAGGTACACATTTGAAATTAACCAACAGAAAATTCAAGTCACTTAGTGAATATGTGAGAGTGTATTTATTATGAATTTAAATGATTTCACAAGTGCAAGCTTTGTACTATTCATTGTTTCAACATTATTGTTTTAACTTAGGAACAAACTTCAACACTTAGATAATGACAATGAATATCTGTAGTAGAGACACACTGCTTGTTACATAATTGCTTACTGGGTACTATAATAGCACTGTTGTTTATGTCTGTTTGGACATGGCTGAGTTAAGCTTATTTGTCAGCATTATCTGCTCAGGTAATTTGTCCTTGTCAGTTGTTAGCAATCATCCATCAAGAGAACACAGAATAGATCAGCTCTAACATCTAAGTTTTTAATACATCTTAAGCTATTAATGAAAATTGATTTCTGGTGACAGCTATTCTTCTGATTTCTATTGTTGGGAGAAGTATTGCAGTCACACATGACATTGGAGCGTCATTTAGAATCCAGGTAGCTTTATTGGGAATAAATTTTTATTTCTGGACTAATGGGTTTTTTTTAGTGATAGAATACAATGCTTTGATAGATATACCTGTATCATGTCATTCAATCTCACAAATAAAGAAGTTGATGTACAGAAATACATTTTTGTTGTTCAGTTGTGTAACAGTCCTATTTGATAACCAGAAACTGTTTATAGTTGTAAACTTAAAATAATACTACTCTGATGTAAAATCCCCAATAGTTAATGGTTTAACCGGGAGCCTCCAGCGACCTGGTGCTTTCAGTGCTAGAGACTAGTTTCTTTGTGACATCTTTGTTTTGTGTCTTCTGATAGACCTGTCACGGTCTTGTATTTGTAGACAGCAATGTTGATATTGTTTCCTACCCACACTAGGGCTGGCATGTTGTCATGTACTTTGTAAATGAAATAAACATGAGAACGATGTAAAATCCCAATCAAGTGAAATTAACGAGGCATTAATTAAATGGTCAATATTGGGGTTGCTTTTATCATGCCATTGTTCTGCCATACACCCCTTTTTGATACATGTACTAATAAATTAAAGCAACACAACAAAATCCACCATTGATTTCAATCTGATTGGATATTTTAAAGATATATAGACAGGTGCTCTCTTCATATCCATCTTCTTGAAGGCCCAATATCATGTTGGTTACATTTTAAACAATACTTTATACACCATGTTAATGATCATTATCGTGTAAACCATCTCTCAAGATGTCTGTAGACTGTAGTTTACCTAAAAAACAACTCAGATTAAGGTTGATTAAGAAACTTTTAGAGCATAAGATGATTATAGAAAGCAAATGTTTTGAGAAAGACTGAACTGCTTCAGGTTGACTAGGCTACACGACTCGTTTAATGAGTTATAGTAGCGGCCATGTCATGTGCTAGTTGAGCTGTATCTTACAATGAGTTTACAGATCATTGGTTCCTGGCCCAGATAACCAGGGGGCCTTTAGATGAGGCGTGTGACAACATGCAACTAAACATCTTCTAAACAAGTCTGTCTAATCAACTCATCTGATCACTAAACAAAAATAGACAACCACAGGGAAACAATAACATGTGAGCCTTCACAAACACACCATCTTTACACTAAATTACTGAAAACTCTGAATCAAATATGCTTCTCTGTATGTTTGAGATAAAATTTCCTTCAACTGGTTTTTTTTTTTATTCAGTTTAAAATCGTTGACCTTGTGATCCATCTCAACTCAACTCAACTACTAGCATCTCACTACAACTGGCAATCTCTGAGCATGAGTATTTGTTTGTTAGAAAGAAATTAAATGTAAGAAAATCTCTTAACATGAGTATATAAATCTTTGTTTGTGGGAAAGAGTTAAATTCTATGGTAATCTCTGGACATGAGTATATATTTTTGTAACTTGGAAAAAGTTGATTCTAAGGAAATCTCTTAACATTAGTATATAAATCTTTGTTTTTTGGCCTGATTTAAATTCTAAGGCAATCTCTGGACATGAGTATATAAATCTTTGTTTGTAGGAAAAAGTTAATTCTAAGGAAATCTCTTAACATGAGTATATAAATCTTTGGGTTTTTTTGGCTTAATTTAAATTCTATGGTAATCTCTGGACATATCTTTGTAAGTTGGAAAAAGTTGATTCTAAGGAAATCTTTGGATGTGAGTATATATATTTGTTTGCTGGAATAGTTGGAAAAAAGTTAATTCTAAGGTAATCTCTCTAAATGAGTATGTAGATCTTTGTTTGTTGAAATTATTTAATTCTAAGGTAATCTCTCTACATAAGTATGTAGATCTTTGTTTGTTGGAATTATTTAATTCTAAGGCATTCTGGAACATGAGTATATAGAGTTTTGTTTGTTGGAATAAGTTAATTCTTAGGTAATCTCTGTGAGATTACTGGTTAAATCTGCGCGGGTAAACAAGTGCACTTATAGAACCAGCGGGAAGAGGAAAAGTTAGTCTGACCATGTGGCCGAGTTTGTGTTTCTTAATTCCTGCCATCGTCTGAATTATTTCTCTGAGATAGGATTCTCTGTTATGTATGTCTATGGCCAGCAAGGGATACTCTTTCCACCTCTTGTCTTCGCTAAATACCCTGAGATTCTGACCGAACGGGTGACATGGTTGTTGTCCTTGAGTTGTAATCCCTTGCTTTAGCTGTCTGTTTGTTTGGCCTTTTCTCCCTCTCTGAAACGTTCAACCCACTCATTTGTTTTTGACATGCCATGAAAATAGGGAATCCTGTCTGTTATTGTCACTGTCCAGAGAGTGTTTAAAGGTAATGATGGTGTAAAGCTATGCCTGTTAGCATGTTGAGAGTTTCTCTGTTGACAGGGTTTGGTTGATGTGGATTGCCCACACAACCGCCAGCTCCCTTCATCATCAAACCTCACTCTCTTTAATGTGGACAGACAACACAAACCAAACACAGCTACGTTTGATCTTGCACGTTCTTAACTTTGATACATGGGAATATTTAAATTTTTTTGCTTCTTAAGTTGGCAAATTGAAAAAAGAAAAAGTTGTCTTTCTATCAAAGACGATGACAAACATGAGACTGCATACAAACAGGAAGGCTATACAGGATAATAATAAAACCTCAGTTGTGTTAAAAATCTATCCCGAGTTCCGGGATGTTTTATTACGCATTGGTACCATTGCTAGGATATGACAGAAAGCTGTTAAAAATGTTATGCTGATCAAAAGGTGAAATTGTAGCCCTAAGGGTGATATAGGCCCCTCAATATAACAAGAGGAGAAGATTAATTGACAAAATTATGTTTTATTTATACATGTAAGACTGCTTAAGTGATAAGTAAGTTGGTATTGAAGAATTTGATAACTGGTTACATCAAACACTGCATTGTTGACAACCATAGGTATTACAGCATAACTAGCAGATTTACATACTTGTGAGTTAAGTTGGTATTTTGGGGAGTACATTTTGCTGCCACGTACTTTTACATGAGAAAAACTTCACCACCACAGGAGTCTTTTACCCTCAGATTTTGTGTAAATCCACCCTTCACATATCCACCCTTCACATATCCACCCTTCACATATCCACCCTTCACATAGCTGTAAATAAAGCGAATTTCTCTTAGTTTTGTAACATGACTTTCCATTCATGGATAGTTTTGTTCCCATGTAAATTTTAATTTAATATTATTCAAGTAGGATTCCCTCCATACACTAGTTCCCAATTTTCCTGCTATGCCCTGTTCTTAAATAAGTTTGTCTTGATTGCTTGTTTACTTCCTTTTATATGTGTTAGCAGTACATATTGTGTATCATTTATTAACATATATACATGTATTGTAAGGAAGTGTGTAAAAAATAAAGCAATATGTGCAATTGTGCATCCTAACTCGTCTAATCAAAAACAGTGATAAAGGCATGGGTGGTCTCCTGTAACTCACTAATGAGTTTTCACATTGTGTTATTGTTCAGAATATTACATGGGCCTTTAACATCACAAGACTAAATATACACGGGTATAACACTTGTATAAAAATAGCTAACAGTCCATAGTGTTATGATCAGGGGTTACAAAGGTCACCATTTGTACCTGTAATTAAGCAGTGTTCATGCCAGCTACTGTGTTAAGGCAAGTTGAAGGTTGGTGTAATAACTCAAGGGGATGACAGTTATCTAACTTACTTATTGTGTAACATACTAACATGTGACAGTGATCAGTTAACCATAACATAACTGACAATTTGTTAGAGCAGTGTACTTATTTATAATACATAACAAGTTTCACCAAAACATTGGCCAATTTGGTGATCATCTGGATGGTTTTACCGTTATACACAAATCTGGTTTTCACCCAGATTCAGCCCTCTGAATAAGCCGGGCCGTGGCCTAGTGGTAGTGAGTGCGCTTCCTAAACTGAACCTGCTTCGATATACCGTTCACCAGATCGAGTGCGCCTGTCAACCATCAGGTATATGAGCGAGTCACATGTTGTGACTCCGGCAATCACGGGGGTGGTTATTACGAGGCTCCCTCCCAGTTTTCCACTGTAATAAGGCTGTGTACAGTGTGAAATAGACAATCAGTCATCATATAAGCAAAATACCCTTGAGTACGACGTTAAACACCAATCAAACAAACAAACTCTGAATAAAACTATTAAGCTTATATCCTACGTCTAGACATGTTGTCAGTTCTTTGCACTGGAGGAACATCAATTTTCCAGCAGATCAAAACACCTCACATGCTCACAGGGGGTGGGTTATTCTGGAAGAGAGATACCCTTTACCATAACATTAAACACCTGGGGCTGGGTTATTCTTGAAGAGAGATACCCTTAACCATAACATTAAACACGAGGGGCTGGGATATTCTTAAGGAGAAATACCCTTAACCATAACATTAAACACCTGGGGCTGGGATATTCTTGAAGAGCGATACCCTTAACCATAACATTAAACACCTGGGGCTGGGTTATTCTTGAAGAGAGATACCCTTAACCATAACATTAAACAACAGGGGCTGTGATATTCTTGAAGAGAGATACCCTTAACCATAACATTAAACACCAGGGGCTGTGATATTCTTGAAGAGGGATACCCTTAACCATAACATTAAACACCTGGGACAGATATTCTTTAAGAGAGATTTCTTAACCATAACATTAAACACCTGGGACAGATATTCTTGAAGAGAGATTCCTTAACCACAACATTAAACACCTGGGACAGATATTCTTGAAGAGAGATTCCTTAACCATAACATTAAACACGAAGAGCCAGTTGAGCTAAAGACGATTAGCCACTAACACCAGATTAAACAGCTACTGATAATAGAGGATTAAAAGGAGATAGACCTTGAACATGGCATGGTATCTTCTGATAGCCACGTGAGGGAACGGGTCGGCCATGGCCTTGCAGAATACTCCGTCAGCTTCCTCGGTCGATCGTAAGAGGCGAGAAAAGAGGTTGCTTTCTGTTGCCCTGTTGTCCGCAGAGCTAAAGGGTAACGGGAAGCAGATTTGTTTGTAATGTTCTGTACTTGTTTCCGTCGTCATATAAGTGAAATACCCTTGAGTACGACGTTAAACACCAATCAAACAAAACAAATCTAATAGCTGATAAAATTACAAAGCACTTTGGGCAATCAATCCCTGTCTATCAATCCTTCCCATTTTGTCAAACAAATAATTGCTAATTGAATATCATTTTGAATATGCCGTGTGTTTTACATAAAAATCCAATTAGTTCTCACCCACTGTAGCATCCAAAGTCGAGTGTGGGTTTAGGTACATGGATTGGATAGAACATTAACTAATAGAAAAAAAAGTTGTCATGAAAGGTACACATCTAAATGTTAATTGAAAACCTTTCAAAGTGATAAAAAGACTTCAAAACTTATATTTTTTATCATCTCTTACTTATAAACTTTTCAATAGATATACACATATGTCAAGACTAAGAAATTGCTTACCACTGACAGAAGAACAAAATGGTGAAATAATATTGACTAGGTGGAGTTGTGTGTTGTATTTTAAAAGACATTGTCCTATTGGATGGATATTATTTACAGTAAAGGATTTTACTGTAAGAGGACTTAAACTGGCTGTGTAGTGAGAATGTGTTTTGAAGCATATGCAAACATATTACTTTGCCTATCCTCTATATACACATTTACCTCTATCAGCATTGCATTATTACCTTGCAATTAATATATATGTGATAAGGTTTCTATTCATGAATAAACTAGAGGAGCCCAAGGTGTTTCACCCAGTTCACTGATTGATTATCTCCCTCTTGTACAGTCAGTGCTGGCCTGCTGGCTATGAGGCTCACACACAAACAACACATACACACCTATCTGTTGATTAAATAGATGTTATTGTTTCTAAGTAATGGACACACCTTCATATGGATGAAATATGTTGACCATTCTGACATGTGTATGAGTGAGTCACACGGTGTGGCTCAGGCAAGGTGGTTTTACAAATGGGTTTCCTCTTTACCATCGTCATTGCATGGGTGCAGTGTGAAGTTGACAATCTGTCATCATATAAGTGAAACCCCAATCAAACAAACAATAAATGCAATTGATCAACATTCTATTTCAACCAAGTAACAGAGGCTTCAGAATTTTCAAACTAAGCCTCTGTTTGAAACTAAATAGAAATTTTACTTAGCGATTCAGGATGGCTTACTGCAATACAGTTTTCAAAAAGCATGTCAAAACAGCTCAGGATTGTCAATTTATAAACAATAAGAAGCTAGCAATATAATTATTCCAATCTAATCTATATGATCAACCAGTTTAAAATTTGAAAATATGTCAGCCACCTTTGAAGAATATGTTGTTTCCCAATGGCATTCCTACTGCAATTTACTGTTCATGGGATCAAGTCCATCTGTCGATCATCAGGTAGATGAGTGAGTCACACAATGTAGCTGCAGCAATCAAGTGGGTGGTTTTTTAAGAGGTTTCCTTGCAATTTTCTACTGCAATTAGGTTAGGAACAGTGTGGACAATCCGTCCTTGTACATGTATAAGTGAACTACCCTTGAGTACAGTGTTAAACTCCAATCAAACAAACAAAATCTTAATGCTAATTATATAAGTTAATATTTTTATTTTTAGTTTATAACATAGAGTCAAAGGTTTACAATAAAATATGAATCAGCTTTTAGACATTTACTAACCTAGGTTTCAGTGGGAGCAACTGGTACCAAGGTCGCTGCTCTCAGGTAAAGGGCAGCATGAAGTATATCTGTAGTGGTATCTAGCACTGTGACTGATAACACTTCGATTGTTCACCTCCTATGATCAGTATCCTGTCACCCTTTGTTCCCAGTCACATTAAACAATTAACTCATGACATTCTGAACGCATAGGTTCTTTTACTGAATGCAAATAAATAAATACTTCTTTTTGTGTTTAATTTATAAACTGTGTGTCGTTAATCTTTAATCCAATTTTGTATGTAATATTTTCCAGGTAACATCTCGTCTATTGGAAGCTGAGCAGAGGAAGTTAGCTGTATATACGAGAGAACTAGGGTACCAACTCAGTGAACCAGCTCACCAGAGAGTTACCGTAAGCAACATTCTATTTCATCTTTTTCAATAATGGATAATATACTGACCAACTTTTAAACTTTCCTATAATTATCACTTTTGTAAGATGGTTGATCGAATATGTGACTGTCAATAGTCAAGTCTTATTACAAGTTTGAATTGTGTTCACATATGACACTACAATACAAGACTTTCTCTTATATACATAAAGGTATATACATGTATATATTTAATTAAAGATTTTCAATTAGTACACTTTTTAATTAGAACAAATCCATTAAAAAACTTAACTCGAACAGATTTAGAATGTCATCATTTATTTTATTCACATGATTGCTAATTATGTAGTCTGAAGGAGAGGTTGTGACATTTCTACTCAGGGAATTTTGCTGAATAAGCTGGTTCTATGAATGAGGTAGTTGTGTGTTATTTGAGGTGTGATGTCATGTTTATAAGGTACACGTGGAGTTTAGGAAAGTGAAGTTGTTGACTAAGCTTGAAGACTGCCTTAGTTGTATAATGGGGGGAAGTTACACAATCAAGGAAGTTAAACTGCATAGAGCAGCGAGATGACAACAAAGCTTGCTCATTGATTACCTGCTATTGTTCAGTCTTAAACAAGCTACCTGGACAAGTTTTCTCTTTACATTCGCAATTTGTTACCTGCCATTCTTTAACAAACTGACATAGCTGATTGTGGAAATCTATGAATAGCTGTGTAGAAATTCGACTGCGGACAATATTTTCTTTCCAAATCAATGATTATATAAGGCATATGGATACACTTTACCATCTAGCTACCTTTCATCATGTTTTTATTTTTTTGCCAAGGTGTGTTTTGTTCACATGTTTATCAGGTAGTTGGCAGGTGGGAAATAAGACCCTCCTTAAGAGAACATGTTAGGTTACTGCAACCTTTAATGACCTCAAGACTTGGCCAGGTAAACCTCACAAACAGTCTGCTCTGGGTTTAAACAGTCACTACCTGAGAAATAACACTGACCAGACAGCTATTAGCTGACCAATTCAACACACCCTTTCATGTCAACATTCAACATCCACTTTTTCTATTCTACCTGAACATTTTTGTGTTTATTCCCATGTAGCTTGGCTTTAGTTGTGGGTCATTCTACAAACACACCTCCTTGAGAAAATCATGCGACCCTAAAACCATAATTTGGGTGAAATGACCCTCTTGGGAAGGACTTCAGACAAGACTGTATGAGGCTTATAAAGAATCTTTATCATTTTTACTTTTTCTTCTTTGGACCATCAAGTTGCTATCTTGCTTTCAGATCAGGGTATAAACTTTTGGGGGCAACAGTAAGTTAGTTGTTTGTGGTGTCTTGTTAATCTTTGTTGAGTAAAGCCCTGAATTAAGCACACAGATAAATTAATTTTGTGAAGGAAGAGACTTTAAAATAGTTAAATTCGTAGAAAACAAAATGCTGCTGAATCAGTGTTGCATAAGATAGGAAGTATTTGTTAGTGATAATGTAGCTGTCTCAGAGTGTTTCACTAGCTCACTGGCCCCCTACTTGTAACAGGTGCTTGTACTTAAAACTTTAAGTTAGACACTATAACACGACAATTACTCCCAGACGTCACTGGTTGCGCAATATATGGCATGGAAACAACATTTCAAGTGTTATTGATTGTTATAAAAGCAGACAAAAAGAGTCATAATAAATCTTATCCCATTGTAAATTAGCTTCCCATGCAGCTGGCATTAACCCATAACCAGACTGTATTATTTGCCTTGTTGGCAGATTTGATCATTTACATGTAGTGTTGCTTTTTCTGATTTGTTCAATTATAAAAGAGAACAATAAATCATTGATGGTGTCTCTCACAATGTTCATTTCTGTGATAATTTACTCTATTACATAAAGGTTTCCTATTTGGAAGCATTAACCAACAAACAAATATACACAGTTTAACCCACTGTTAACAATAGAATTGTGTTAACACTTGTTTGTAAGTCAAGATATTTATATTGACTTTCATCTTTCCTGTTTTGATGATTGGCGTATGTGATGTTTAGCCCACTGATTACTCCCCTACAGGTGCTGAGTTTGTGTGCAGTATCTTATTTTAAATCACTGCTTTTAAAGAATGTAAAGTGTACCATGCTGGTTGTTTAAATAGTTTTGAGGTATTTGAATACAATCACATTTCTACCTGTTGTGTCTGAGTAAATGAGATACACTGGTTGACTTTTCAAAGGGTATTAGCAGGTAATATTTGGGGAGGTTGTTTTCTGTTCTGATCTCCACATACAAACATGATTAATCTGCTCACTTTGGGATTAGTCTGTTTTAATCCATCTAATCCAGTAGGAAAGACAAGTATGTAAATTGTTTGTACATGTAGTTCTGGTCCCCAGCCTTAGTCAACAGGTAGCCTGTGTCAGATTACAGACATTTAACCTGATCATGAGATTGATCTCCTTAGGTTAGCAGGCAATAGATCAATGCTTTAGGACTAGACTTGTAATGAATAATGAAAATGACTTATCTTTCTCTGAATAAATACATATATAAAGTAGAGTGTTGGGCCTGTAACCCAAAGGTCCTGGGTCAAATCTCAGTGGCGTAAAACAAATTTTATTAATTTTATTTACTCAAAATATATAAAGCCAGAAATTATATTGTTTGTTTGAATATTTTATCCAGAATGCATGAAATAAGCTTTTCTGTTTTATTAACCAGGCAACTTATTTCAAAAGAGTTTAATACTATGTAATGTTTAATTATTGAATAATGTCTTTGTTTGTTATTTTATGTTTTACTTAATACATTTTATTTTGATTTGCAAAGTTATTTATGTGTACATGTATATTGTCAAGGGGCATTCTTGGCAGCTTCTACAAAGATTAAGAAATGAATATAATTTGTGGATTCACAACATATTTTGTTTGTCACGATAGTGTTGGTGTTTTGAGGCAGCTTCCTGTTGCCCTGGGGCCCGTTTCGCAAAGCGATATTAGCTTACGCAAAACTTCCATGACGACCAGTGTTAGAGACATAGTATTCATTGCCATGACAATTATGTTTAACGTAGGATCGCTTTGTGAAACGACCCCAGGTGCTGTCAGGGCAAGAAAACAAGATGAGTCAGTCTGTTCTAGTTTTCTTGCACTTTTAATAAACACACTAAATCTTGTTGGAACAATGTTCAATTTCAGTGTCTTGTGTTGATGTGATTAATTATAGCTGTATGAATGTTGGAAAAACTATAATGGCATTCAGTATGTAGAATTGTGAATATCAGAGAGAACTTCTAAATACTAGCCGGTTAAACAAGCATCCCACAGACTCCTTGTTATTTCCATACAACATCATTCCACTGACAATCTGGTGGACATTCCTGTCTTAAAGTAAGTGTGACGTTTTAAACCCAAAAGGATTCCGTGGTAATTTGCGTAAGACAACTCCTATCCCTTTAGTCCCTGTTCTGAACTTTAATTTGTGAGAAAAAAAACCTCTGTCGTGTAAATCTGGAGGATCTGTTTACAGAGTGGGTTGATACACAATTCACCGCAGAGTTAAGATCACGAATTAGTGGAGGACTGGGTGATTAGCTAAAGGGCAATCTGGGTACATTATACACAGTGTAACAGAGGGATGGAATTCTACCTGTCTGACACCTGGATATGGGATGTTACTGACTTGAGGGAATGCACTTAGATATAAGGCACTAGAATAACTGTTGTTTGGGATATGGAATATAATAGAAAAATATGCATGTTGCATACAGTCCTGTCTGTAGTTGAATGTTAACAGAGTGTCAGTTCTAGATCATGAGTTCATGACCCTTCTTTCAGTTACATAGATCATTGAAGTTGCCATAGCAGCAAAACACACTTGCCCAGACACTTGGGCACAATTTTTTTAAAGTCTTCTTTATTATGCTAATCTCCAAATAAAACATCAGGAGATTTATTAAATCATTGGATAATATATACAACTGAATGTAAATAGTCTAGTACCCTTCCAGTTCAATTGGCCATGGCTTAGTGCTAGCGAGTGCGTTTCCTAAACTGAACCGCGGGCGGTTGGAGAGAGCTTCATGTTACCTTGGTGCTCTCAGAGCTAAAGGGGAACAGGAAGCTGATCTGTTTGTGGTGTCTGTATTGCATCCTGTTATTGTCCTGTTTTTGTTCCATCTTGTCTTAGTTTGTTGCCAGTGGTATTGAGGGTGGTTTCCTTCCATTGGGCTGGTACGTCGTCATGTAAGTGAAATACCCTTGAGTATGACGATAAACCCCAATTAAACAAACTAACCTCTAAACTGAACCTGCTTCGATTTACTGTTCACCGGGTCGAGTCCACCTGTCAACCATCAGGGATATGAGCGAGTAACATGTTGTGGCTGCGGCAATCGTGTTTTTTTTGTTTTTTTACAGGGTTTCTTCTTGGTTTTCTACAGTAATAAGACTGTGTACAGTGTGAAGTGGTCATATAAGTGAAATACCCTTGAGTATGACGTTAAACAGCGATCAAACAAACAAGCAAATCAATAGGCAATCTCTCGTACACTAAAGACATTATCAGTTGCTGGACCTGCATGCAGTTGCATTTGTATTTAGATTGATTTAAAGCATTGGTGCATACACCCACAAATAGTTTACAACAGAGCATTGATTGACAGCTAACATAGATGTCATTTGTGGTTAAGTATTTATTTTGTGATTGCTAGAAACAACATCTTGATTCTTCCCCACCTACTTCATTCATTTGATCACCACTACATGTTAGCTTTTTGTAGACGTCTGTAGATATATCAGGTCAGGTATAAGATGGCTGATGGCTGAGTACAGGCAAATTCAATTAAGGCTATTTCTTCTAACAGCATGATGCCCTAATGATTAATGAAGCTGAGGAAAGCTAGCTGAAAGAACAGCGGCTTGATTTAATTACGCTCTTTATTAAAACCTAATTAATTTGATATGGGTACTTTTATACATGTATATAGTAACAATGGATGTAAGTATCAAGTACAGTTTTTATAAAGTGGGAAGAGAGAGAAGGAGGCTCGGTGGGGGTGGGTGGGTGGGCTAGGGCTTGGGGCTTAATAATGCTTTTTCACTTCTTTTGTTTCCTCTCATCTCTTCAAACAGATTGATGGATTTGTTGGTCATTGATAACACTATGCTTAATAAAATTTCACAAATTACAATAACAAAGTTTTGTAATACAGTAAAGTTTCACAATTAATGTGATCCACATGTCTATGTTTAGTGGTAAATTAATCTTCCTCCTGTGCTAATGAAATCCCTTACCAGACTGCCACTATAAACTAGAGGGTATACAAACACACTATCTGTATAACATATAATATCGAGTATGCATAAAACCTGGAATATAAAATAAAGTGTATGTTTGGCTGGCTTCCAGTAAACAAAATGTACAGTTTTGATACCTATTCATACACTGATTGCTTCCAAGTCAAGTTATAGCACTAGTTACAATTACACGAATTACATGAGATTTAGCAAACTGGTTCTAATGGAGTATTGTTTTATTAAACTCCCTGGACGCCCTCAGTTTTTTGATTATGCCATGTTCCTGGGATTTTGATATAATTGCAATAATTCGAACTACGGAGTAAAACAACCAATTAGTGGATAAATTACCTGTTATAGGGTGATGTTTTTATTTTCAATTTTAGCGTTCTGGTTCAGCTGAACTGGGGCTTATTTGTGTCTTAGATAACTATCTGTATATAGACTGTAAATTTGCATATTTATGATATGTTAAATTAAATGTTTAGTAGGTTACATTACATAAAGGCTTTTGTTTCTTTGTGTGTGAAAGTGTAAGTTAGGATGTATTAGTATCAATTTGATGCAAGTAACATACTTTAATTTCCTGTGATGGAGTTGTGAAGAGGTAAGCTGAGGTGAGCGATATGCAGTTGTACGTACAGCAATAATTTATGTCTGCCATCTTGCACATACATTACTCATACACTTTCAATACAACATTTCATCATTTATTTGATCTTCCGTTAATATTTGCTTGGCTTTGTTTTCAGAGGAGAGAATTGGAGCAGCTGAAAATAAGCGTCAGGTGAGTATATACACTTCTTGTGTATATTTGTTAAATCTGTGATTTTAAGTTTTACTTCTTGTGTAGTCAACATTTATTGGTTAAAAAAGAATCATTTCATTACTTCATGTCAGACGACTGTATGTAAAACTTGTTGATAATAGTTGACTACAAACATCATTGTGACTGCTATCTTCTCTGCATCCATCAAATATAATGTAAGGGTATCAGACAGAACTTACTTCTATTTTTGGCAGCTTTCACAAAATGTAAAATTCTTCAGTTGTGTATTTTATACATTACTTGCAATTTCCATTTCATTAAATTCCTCATGCCATTTAAATTTATGACCACATCATATAATCAAAAACAAAAAAGCAAACCAAAGCCTGTAGTAGTCTAAAAGTGGCCAAGTCTAAAACAACATTTCACAAATGAATTAACTTCTAAGTTATTTTATTGAAAGATAAGCGAAATTGTTATAAATATCATTTTTAACACTAATTTCAGCTTCGCATGAATGTAAGTCCGATACATAGATCTGTAAGAAAAGGGTAGTTTGTTTCCATGATTCATGAGGTGTCCATATATTTAGTCACTGGTTATATAAATATCTATACAAATCTGTAAGCTGACTAATCCGGTGTGTCTGTAAAGCCTAACAAGATTTAATCAATAGATAATTTGTTAGTAATCCCGTGTTGAATATGTTGTATTGATCTCTGGTGTCACAATGACCACCAGTCACCCCTGGCCACACTTCACCCACAGATGTATCAAATCAATACAGCTGGCGGGTTTATAACACGTCTTAATCTGGTGAAACACAATAGACAAGTAGTGAATCAGCTCTGGCTGTGTGAGACTTTTTTGACTTTCTTAGTCATCAGTAGACAAACAAAACACCACTTACTCCAAGACATTTTAAAAATCCTTTCTGAGATTATTGTGTTATCCAAACCTAGAGTTACAATTAGTAAAATCCTTGCCATGGTGCGCCAGCGTCGTCTAACCAAACCAAAACTCTATTAATTTAATTGTTAAATAATGTTAGTTAAATTTTCTTTGAAGCCACACTTTTTGAGCAGACCATGTTCTGTTTTAATTTCAGTCGTATTCGCCTTCAGTATGATCATTTGGAGAAGGAATATAAGATAGCAGCCATGGGGGCATTAAGGAGGAACAACCAACGGAAAAGGGTAAGGTTTTTCAAAAATTTTACTTAATTTTATTCACAGCAAATCATGTTTGATATTAATTTGTTGACCATGGAAAAAGAGTTCAAAGAAAACAATATAGCATGAATAATGAACTGTCACAATTGAGACCATATGCATTATTTTTTTACTTGTACAAACAGCTCTGATAAGGGTGATGCAATTTTTATGTTTATTTTCTTTGATTCTCGGACAAATCAGTCTTTGCAGTTCAATTTTCTATACCCCAATTATTAATGCTCAACATTGAGAAATAACTCCTGTAAAGGGGAACAACTCTGTGAAGTATACTGATACAGACCAGGGGAGATAATTCTCCAACATTCAGATACCAACCACAAAAACTGTAACTTGTCAAATAGCCAGTTTTATTTTCACAAGTAGAATAAACATAAACTGAAAGAGTCTCATTTTGATTTTCTATTGTTTATTTTGAATAAAATTTATTATAATTACTTTAGCTGATTGAATAGTATGTTATACAATATTTTTAGTATTTGTATATTATACAGAATACAAACATCACTGTAGATTTGCTTAATAAAATCTTTTATGTGAGGAGCATTTCAGTGTAGAGTTCCATACATACATACTGTAATATAATTTATCCTTTATACAGCAATTAAAAGATGTAATTTTTCGTTATATATCTGGGCAGGCAATTGCAGGGGGGTAGGGGGTGATAGATTTTCTTTCAGCTTTCGACCCTAAGTAGAATAATAACACAAGGTGGCACCTTTAAGGCTAACTTAGTAGGCAAGTATGACATGAAACCCAAATCAAACAAACAAATTTACTGCTCATGCCCTCAGGTATATGAATGGGTTACACAATATGGCTTCAGCAATCACGAGGATTGTATTTACGATGTCTCTGATTTGTCCACTAGTTAAAAACTGATAATAAGTGGTGATATAATACCTTCAAGTTTAGTGTTAAACACTAACCAAACAAACATGCAAGTAATTGGGCTTCCATGCCATTATATGGTTAAAATAACCGTACAGTACGGTCTTGCTGGACTCATTGTTAGATTTTCAAAGCATCTGTTGCATTTAGTCTATTATGCAGACGAAGATGAATTTGAACCATATATGTACATATTTGTGGAAAGCTTGAACACTCCGGATTACATATTTGTGAATGTGGTTATAATCCAATTATTATTTCTAAACATATTACAAAATGAGTAATTGTCAACAGAAAAAATAGACTGCGTTTTTCAAGGTTAATATCTTAAAGTGCAATAACACAATAAGATTCAATAGATTAGATGACCTATTACAATAGTCCTTGAACCAGTAAACCGTGCCTCAGTTTTTGAAAATTTGGATTAAATTGATCAACATTGGATTTTGTTTGTCTATATAGCTGGGAAAGTCTTGTAAAAATGTAAAATACAACTTTCAGGAAACATCTTTAAAAAATCAAGGATGAATTTCTGAAAAGTGACAGTGTTTACTAGATTGCATTGTATTCTTTACAACGGTTTAAATTTGAAGTTTCTAACATAAATTGTTTTTCTAGAAATATGACATATGAAATGTAGGGTTTGCTTAAAACTGGAGTGCCAGAAATAGGCAATTAAAGTTTTATCGCTTGGATATGGTAACAGGAAACGAAACTATAGACTGTAATTTTAACTGTTTGTAATTAGAATTTCTTATTATTTTTTTCACCAACATATAGGTTGAATACTTTACTTTTTATCCAAGTGATTAAAAAAATCCTTCATTTTGAGCCCAAGGGATCCGGGCAAGACCTTAAGTTCGGCATAAAACTCCAATTTACAGCACAAATTTTTTTTGTATGGAATCATTAATTCATGGAAACTTTGTTGTTAGCATATATATTCACATGAGTAAGTTCTTGACTGTGTAGCTAATATAGTGCTTGGCCACATCATTGCTGTTATGATTTTACCAGAGACTGTAATCTTGTTTGGATGATTTAGATTCAGGGTCTGTATGGTTACAAAGCCTTTAATCTTCTCTCAGATGGTCAATGTAACAAGCTGATGGGTATTGATTTTGGTGAGGGTTACAGTGATAGAGTGGACAAACCATTGCCCCATTACCCGGGCCAGTAGAGGGTCGTTGTTCCTGTGCTTCTGATGTACACATCATCTTCCGTCAAACCCAATAGGCGGGTGATTGAAAGGGAACTTCCAGTTGCCCTCTGAGCAACAGGAAGCCAATAAACTTTGGATTTCTTTGAATTGCATCTCATAGTTATCCTGGATTGTCTCTATTTGCCTAAGACCAGTTTGTTTATTAGCAAGGCTATCTTTACTTGATTAGCACTGGAGGAAGATTAACTTTCCAGAGTGGATTATTGTTGCAATACACCACCATCATATGAGTGAAATACTCTTAATCCCAGTGTTAAACACGAATCAATGTTATCTTATCTACCTCACCTAACCTCTATATGTTACCGGTCATGGAGTGATGTAACCTTTTGGACAAGGGAACTTAAAGCCAATTAAGACAAACAACTTAAATGTGCTTTCAGTCATAAGAGTGTTGGTGAAAATTTTCTGTTGCCCTGGTACTCTCAGAGAAATGGGTGGCAGAAGATTTCTGTTGCCCAGGTGCTTTCAGAGCACTGGTCTGAGGGACATTTCTGTTGCCCTGGTGCTCTCAGAGCACTGGTCTGATGGACATCTCTGTTGCCCTGAGAAATGAGTGGAAGGAGGTATCTGTTTCTTACTGAATTTCCTGATTAACAGTTGTGTCAAGGGAAGGCCTTCATTACTCTGACACACTCACAATCTTTTGATTTTACTTTTCCTTAAACAATTTGTGGGATTGGTTGCACCATGAAAGTGTGGTTTCTAAAATGCCCTTCAAATCATAGTTCCCTCTCAGCGCATCTAAAAAAAAAAATTAGAAGCATTTTTAAGGGAATTAGGAAAACAATTTTGGGCGATTGTTGATGGGTCGTATTGCTCAATTTTCTAAATCACCACAGCCCCGTGAGGGAGCGGGTGGGCCATGGCCCTGCAGAAACTCTCTCGGCTTCCTCGGTCGATCGTAAGATGCGAGAAAAGAGGTTGCTTTCTGTTGCCCTGGTGTTCGCAGAGCTAAAGAGTAACGGGAAGCGGATTTGTTGTGAGGTCCTGTATTTGTGTCCGTCATCGGCATATAAGTGAAATACCCTTGAGTACGACGTTAAACACCAATGAAACAAAATCTAAGTCACCACACACTATTCCATTAATTTGCTTTTATCTCTTCAATCATTTCTCTTTCATTTTGCTTTTCTGGCTTGGTTTATAGTCTTGATGGTATAGTGTCACTGAGTTTCTACCATAACCAGGCTGGCTTTATCTGGGCTATAAATTGACATTAACTGGCTGAGTTAGCCTGGTAATGGTGTTTGTTTTAGTTCTCTGGTAAACACAAACTGGCAATCTTTGTCAGCATGCTAAAGGTCTATTCTCAGGTTGTGTGACCTCTGACCTGATTTCCCTGTCTCACATGGTGGTCTAAGACCTCCACAGCACAAGAAAAGGAGGATTTTAAACCCATTCTGTCACACAACAGTATAATTTGTAAATCTTTCCTTGTAATGTCATAAATAATGATTTTTTACCTTCTTCAATAAGATAATGTTCATGCGTTTCACTGTTTGCTGCTTGAAAGCAGGTGTTTGGAAGCAGGTTCTGTGCTAGTGCTCTCAAAGTTTTCCAGGGGTGGGGACATAATCTACCTCAGTCAAATGCCAACAAAAAGTCTATTTACATATGTTCCCAATGATTACTGCATACTATTTTTATCACAAATCAAACTATTTTTCAATTTGTCCTTTATTTTGATAATCAAATAATGATCCATGCAGCATATATAAACAACTTAATTTAAAGTTTCAAGCCTTTGGAATAAATATTTTAAGATAAAGCTGTATATGTGGTTTAAGCAAATGGGTTCGGCTATATTTATTTCCAGATTTTTAAGAGTTATATAAATAGATCAGTTTCTTTAAAAAAATGGACAAAATGAAAAAAGTGTTGTTATTGTTTGTGACAATCCTTTTCTTGATAAACAGAGCAGCTGGGTTGCTGGGGTTATTGTTCACACCTGTATAATTCAACACAAGTTAAAAATAGATCCAGAATAATATTAGAATTAATGCTGAGGATTTAAAAAAGCAGACTGGTCTTGTGTTATGTTATCAGACTATTTAACAAGCTTTAACTGTCTATAGGCCTGCATATATCTTACATATAGATTATTATGTAAGCTACATGTAGATTGTATCAAAGAAAGTCTGTGGAGATCACATGACCTCTGCATGAAGATGTATAATCTACAGATCTACTGTCCTGTTATAAATTATTTAATATAGCTAACTCAGCTAACTTGTCATAATCATCCTTGTGATTTATCTGAAAACATACAACAATTCATATGTCACTAAGCTATAAATTATAAGCTACTAATCTGCGTAATTGTGATTACTGATGCCTAAAATAAAACTTACAAGTTTACCTATCAAAGATAATCTATTTTTCATTAGTTTATTTGTCTGATTATTGCAGTCAAATATATAATGTGTGAATGACTGTAGGCAAGAGCAGTTTCATGCATGGCATACTTCTCTTAGCAATGGTGGAACAAAAATTATTGTCAGTTGTAAATCATTTTTTAAAAAGCTGGTGTCATCTCCTATTAGGTTAGCGCGGGCGGTTGGAGGGAACTTCATGTTGCCCTGGTGCTCTCAGAGCTAAAGGGGAACAGGAAGCCGATCAGTTTGTGGTGTCTGTATTGTGTCCTGTCGTTGTTGTCCTGTATTTGTCCCGTCCTGTCTTTGTTTGTTGCCAGTGGTGTCGAGGGTGGTTTCCTTCACCCATTGGGCTGACACGTCATCAAAATAGTGATATACCCTTAAGTACGACTTTAAACCACAATCTAACAAACAAATAAACAAAATCTGTCAGCCAAATTCATGTGCAGTATTCTGTATTATTTTGAGAAAAGACTTCCTTAGTTTGAACAAAATTATAGTTTAAACAATTTTGCTGAATTGAATCCACAACCCCCAGAGTAAGGCACCACATCGCCGGCCCCCTAGACCACTCTGCCACCTTGCCTTCTTAAATAGAAAGTAAGTAAATTATAGCTGGTTGCTTGAAGCACTATTAAATTTAACCCGCTATTAGATGACATCAAGCAATGTAGGTCTATCTCTGACCAGGTATTAGCAATTTAGTATGGCGTAAGCGGTTTATTGTCTCTGATGGAAGAGTGACACAGCTCTCAAATCTAAACAGACACAATAATCATTAAAAGTCAAACCCGCTGGAGCCAAGCTGAATTTTTTGTCCACCACTACTATAGTAGGGGGGGACTTAGAAATGCTACTCGGGTCCGCCCGTTCATCCATCTGTCCGTCCGTCCTTCTGTCTATCCGTCTGTCCTTCCGTCCATGCATCCATCCATCCTCCGTCCGTCCGTCACAAAAGTTTGTGAATACGCTAGCTTGAAAACAAATTCCCCGATTAACTTCAAACTTGGTATGTAGTTTCTTCCTGTTGAGATGACGGATGGTATTGCATTTCACTAAATTCCATCAAACAAAACGGGCGTTATTACATCTAATTAGCATATTCATGTCTGTAGGTGCTGTGAACACGATAAGAAGAGAATAAATTCACAGATTAACTTCAAACTTTGATATAGCTTCCTCTGGTAAAGATAGCTGATGGTATTGCAATTCATAATATTCCATAAAACAAAATGGTCGCTATTACATAATTGAGCGTATTCATGTGTGTAGATGTTTGTATTAACTAGACAATTAATTCACAGATTAACTTGAAACTTGATTTGTATCTTCCTGTGGTTTGTAGCTGCGTTTAATACACATCTACATGTGGAATCGCGCAATTGCTCGTCTTTCCAATTTCTTTTTTTAGAAACGTTCGGTTTCATAAGGGAAGAACACCGTGCTATCTATTCTTTTTATACGCCCGATGAAAATCGGTCGTATTATGGTATGATCAGCGTCCGTCTGTCTGTCCGTCCGTCCGGAGCCTACTG
>JARFOD010080660.1:0-19667 GCA_031763545.1 Mopalia muscosa
TTATGAAATACAGCTTTTCAATTTTAACCTCATTCTGTATCCAAAAATTACAGAATAGCATTCGAAAATAATGAAATGTTCGAAAACCGGTGCTGTTCGAAAACCGGTGATCGGACGATATATCTGTGCTTTGTTTTGTTGTTGTTGTAATCTCGTTCTATAGGACCAACTCATCAATGTCTCAACTTGGGAGTGTGCCCTGCTATGGGTAAACTTGCACATCGTGTGGAATATATTCCGAACGTTTTTGCATTCACCTTGAAAATCTTCACAAGACGATAGGAGCACAAATGAAGGTTGGATACACTCCCTTGTTGTGGGTAGAAAGCATTTCTCAGTTTTTTTGATAAGTGGAACTCTTTTGTTAAACGTTTATTTTACATAAGTGAAATTCTTTTCCACATATGTGAAATATTTAGGTTTTGGTGTTTTATTTTACTTATGTAAAAATGAATATCACATATGTTGAAAAGAATTCTACATATGTAAAATTGATTTTAATTCGACATATGTGAAATTCTTTCTCACATAAGTGAAACTCTTTTAAACATAAGTAAAAAAGAATTTCACATATGTGGAAAAGAATTGTATATAACTATAAGTAAAATAAATGCAATACTAATTTGACATGTAGAATAAAGGTAGAAGTGATAAAGCGACTTGTCATAGGTGTATGGTTATAATGACCAACTGAAAAAAGGCTGGGTTAAAAAAAGAAGCAAACATCCAACCTTTTAATGACACCCCTACTTAGATTGGGTATCTGGAATAGATTTAAACTTATAGGCCTAATGAACAAAATAAAATAGTCCTCATTGAATCTGCGTATGTTTTCTGATATGTCTTTTGGAGATGTATGTTATGACATAACATCTTTGTACTCATCTATGTCGCAGCATACACAGCACTGATTAGTGGCTATTTATAAACGTCAAAACGTGATAGTTTTTCCGGGGATGGTCAGGGGCACTGCAAAGGAAATCAATTTTAGGTTACGCCATTGGGGACCATTATGCAGAATACAGCTGTTTATGTCGTATCTAAGGGGGCGCCCGTTTAACTGGCTGTCTAAAAAAACAACTTAGTGGGTTACAAATCAGCGCCATTATGAACATTTACATTAGAAAGCGCTATTCACAGAACAGTTTTAACAACAATTAGGACCATCTGTTCTTCGGATTAAGGAGCTTTCGGATCAATTAACCTTTAAGCTAACTGATGTAGGGCACTGTGGGCCTCCGGACTGTTGGGTCGTTGGAAGAATGACCTGTGCCAGAAGTATATTAACTAGAAGTATGCAAGTGCCATATAGATAAGCTAACTGGCTTTGGGGACCGAGCCCCCTGTAATAACGTATCACGTGAAAAACACACAAGAGAATTCAGAATAACGTGGCTTTCAATATGATGCATTATGGGCAACTTCTAGAGTTCCTTGATCATAATGTTAATAACTAAATGAAACGCATTTACCCAGTGCAATATGAGCCTGTTAAAAATTGACAATAAAAGGCAACTAAATCGACAAATATTAAGCTAGTCATCAGAAGGAAAACAATTTGGCAGTGGCTGATCGGGAACGAAATTACACAGTTCCTCACAACGAAAAATACACTTGTCTGAAATGTGACGTCACAGTTTCTAGCTGGTCTACAATGCCGTGGACATTACTGTACGGCAGTTGCACACTTCTAGTTAATAGACTTTTGCCCTTACCCATAAGAGGCGCATATTGAAGAGCCAAATAAATACACCATACAGAGCAATCATGCTAAATGCTAACACAGTATCATACAATATAGTGATACACTGTTACAGACATGTTGATTGATATTTGATTGTCGCAGTGGTCGCGTGCATCCGGCTGGTTAAAAAATACGGAATGCCTATATAAACAATGTCCCGTTCACCGCAAATCTCGGCTCGGGTTAAAAAACATCTCATAAAGAATGAATTATCCTCATGTTTATGTCAGTGAAACCAACATTATCAATATCCAGATGGCCGTAAAAGTGACAGGGTGAGCGACGAGCGACTATTAATAAACGTATCAACACGAAACTAACCTCTGTCGCTGTCTATTGCTGTGTACAGATACAAGTTTAGTCTAGAGACGCGAGAACATGACCAAGGTACTGAACAGTTTACTCTGTAGCGGGAACAGCCTAAAAGCTATAACTGATTGATTCAATGAAGGTCTATATCATATCCATCTAAACCTACAGCAGTCTATGAGTAGTAGATCTAAAGATGTTAATTTTAACTGTTTGACAACACTGCATTCCCCACACATCTTTAAACTAAAATATATATTTTTAAAAAATAAAAAAATAAAAAATTCTCCATTGCCGTTTCAAATCTTGTCTCTTCCAATCATAATACTATATAACTGGAAGACCTTATTGGACGACGTATTCTCAGATTTAAGACAAATAAAGGAGATAAGTTTGTATCGCGTGTCTGGCCTGATTTTATTAGATTTTGTGGTTGCATAGATTGTGTCTTGTTACAGCCTACGTTATAGCCATCTTCCCATTACAAAGGTCAAAATACCAAAGAACAAATTTTCACATTTCTATCCTTGTTGCAATTCGCAGCAAAAACGTGGATAAAGCTTAATTTGACTATTGTAAAAACTATGAGCCAATCACAAAGTCATTTACACACCAAGACGACAACAATCAGGCGTGACACCACTGTCAATAAAGTTGTCTTTGATGATACCAGGACACGTTAATGAGACTATGATCTTGCCTGTACATTATATGTATAGCGTAGTTGTCATCCTGTGTGTGTTGAGACCGTTTCTTTAATTCGAAGAAGCTCTACTTTGATTGGGTGAAGAAAAGCGGGGTCTTAACGAAAGTAGCTTTTGTAGACTCGAGTTAACTTCCGTCTTTGAAGGCAAGGTAGGAAAGGAAGAGAGGCTTAATTTTTGTTCCATTCGTCCAGCGTGAATCCAGATTTTGGTGAATTTTCATCCGTTCCGATAAACAATTACTTCACGTCTATATTTATATGGATGCCATATTAGCTAGAGTGTTCAGAAATACTATTTATCTTTGTTTAACTAATCTGGACTCTCGTTAACTATGAAAATGTCATCTGTCTTCATTAGAAATATATAACCTTACTTCTCAAAGATGACAGTTCTTATGGATCAAATTTAATTTAAGTCTGTTCTGAGTTTGGCTTTATGTCGAACTAGTATTATAACCGGATGTAGTTCTGTACCATATTTACATTGTTATTTTTGTACGTTGACAAAAATAATTCCTTCATCTTACTCACGTGTCAATATAGGCGGTGATGTATCAATGTTTTAAGCAGCATTTCGTTAAAATTACTGCCAAGTTCCGGTAATTAAAAACCGTTAATAACTCGTTTTATTTTCAACTTTTAAGTTTGTTTTTACATTTGTCCCCGTTTAACTTGATAAAGCATTCTAAACTTTCTCTTGTTTTCTTAGATGTTACATAATATCCCCTTCTAATCTTTTATGGACGCATTTCGTTCGATTTATTGTCAGGTTGTAGCTATTCACACGCATCTGTATCATATTATCTATCGATTTTAATTAAAATCAATAAGAGTGTTTTATTTTCTACAATAGAGATTAATCCGTCATTTCTTTGAACTTTAACTAGAGGGTTTGTTCAAGCTGACATTACCACTGTGTGCCAAGGGACTACTTCATTATAACTGTATGAAGAACGTTTGAATTGACTTAGTGATAGGGTAAGACAAAATGTAACATTTTAATGTTTGTTTGTTGTTTATCTCTCAGTTAAAGTATACGGATTACATTGCTACTACTCTAATTTTTTAATTCTATACTGAATGTGGAACCCTCTGACGTTAATTGTGTGACAATTCTCTTTCTAGCCCACTTTTTGGGGAGCAGTACTACAACAACAACCAAAAGGTGTTCTCAATACAAGCGAGTGATTGATAAGGCCGATTTACGTATATGGCCAGAGATAAACACGAGCGATATCGATTGAGATCTTTCTGCTATTCCCATGGTACTTTTTTGTGAGTTCAAGTCACCCAAGTCGATTCTGTGCGTCGTCAGAGAAATTTGTATTATAATTCAAAACTGTCGGTGTATTTTTAGTACTGACAGTTACTCAGCAAGTTGCTTCAGCGTAATCAATACAGCAGACATGGAGAAATTTCACCTTTTTTAATATCATCAAATAAACTACCCCTAGCTCAGCAGTAATAGCCCTCTCCGCTGTAGTTTGAGATTCGTGTACACCCGATTTCCAAGGCGCATGAGAATTAGGTAGCATGAGAACTTCTATAGCTGACTGGAATAGAAAGTTTCGGGCTATATGCTAGCTAAAATTAATAGGTTCAGGTAAGAAACTATACAATAAAAACTTTATATCGGCAGACGGTTTTCGCATTGATTCATTTGCAAAGATTTACTTTCTGTGTAGTTTGTGTAAAAAAATCTCATTCTACGGGACTTTTTGATGTAGCTGTATACAGTCGTTATTGCATGCGCAATATATATAAATGTCGGTACCCGGAGCTAACTATGCCACAATACATCTAACACATTACACTTGATGAATAAACATTTTGTATAATGTGATAGATTAATAGATGTATTGATTATAAATAGTTAGGTCAGGATATATGACCCACTGGCTATAAGGGCAGTATATCATGGGCGTGGACCTGCTAACAGTAGTATGCTTTGAAAGAACATACAATTTCTAACAGACCAAACCATTTCACATATTAAGGGTTGTGTAAGCATAGCTGTTAATTATTACAGCACACCACCCCATATAAGTGATGCAGACATGTCTTCGACTATGGCTGATCACAATTCATTATATCCAAGATATATGATTTATTTGCAAAGGAACTCCTTCCTAAATGGTACAATCTTAAACAAAATGATTCTATGTGGAACAAATAAGGTTTCTTCAGCTTATGGATGTGGAGGAACCCTTTATGGCTCTGTATGGAAGCTTTCTGCATTGGTTCTATAAAAAACCGTTTCAAAACGTTCAATATAGAACCTTTTTAAAACAGTTCTATATGTAACCATAACGGGTTTCACAACGAATACCACATGGTTCTATTAAGAACTATAAAGGGTTCTTCAGCTTTTAGTGAAAAACTATGATATGGTTCTTTTTGGAACCCTTCTTTCTGTGTTCTAAATAGAACCTTTTGCTAGGTATACCTAAGGAACCATGACTCATTTATCGTTTATAGTTCTGCAAAGCACTGTTTTGCTTTCTCACTTAACATCGTTCACTTCAAAGATAAACACAATTTAGTATCATTTCATAGTATTTCATTTTTGGAACCCTATAGAACAGTATAGAGGCTGAGAGAGAGTTGTTTGGTGTAATCATTTCCATTTTGTTTTATTAATTCAAAATCGTAACAAACATGGAAAATACATATTATAATTTTCCACATATATTAGGTCTTTGAGTTATTGTGATAATTAACTTTCACTAACTAAACTTCTATCAGTATGAAAACAAATGACTATAGTTAACTACACGCAATAGGTATATGCTTACGCATTTACAATTATTGTAAAAATACTGTTTTCGCTTTTGGTAACAAATACTACTTTTGGTTTTCAATGTGTTATATTTGGAGCCACCGTATAATACAACTTACAATGTAACTAACACATAACACATGTCTACACAAAATCCTTAATTGTCATCCTTGTATAAATCGAAAAACATTAGTGAAATAATAAAACAATAAATAATAACAAGACACTGTAACCATGCGAAAGGTTGAACATATTTTTCTTATAAAGAGTGGTCACAGCATTGGTATAAAAAGTAATGCATTTATCAATAATAACAATCAATATACCAAACAAAGGATTTGACTAACACCATCATTTTTGTTCATTGTAGAAAATTGATGTTTTATTTGTGTTAATTGTGGGATTACGTCATGCCAAAATAAAACACAACAACATATATACATTTACTACTTATATCTTAAACGGTTAACACTAACTTAACTAGTAAATCTCAAAGATTGTTTGGAACAATCGTTATCTACAGAGTGTAAAGACTTCAGTCAAAATTATCTCGACTGTCGTAACGAGCCCGGAGAGAGTGTGATAAATCGCAATGCATTTTTGCAGTTAAGAGGCGGATACTCTTAAAATATTGTTTGAAGCCATTCTGTTTAAGTTTGTAAGATCGGCATCTACGCTGAACGCTACGTCTCTGAATATACTCAAATAAAAAAAATAATAAACACTTTTGATAACATCTCTCATTTTCAACTATTTTCACAAAATGTACGTGAAAATGTTTGAAATGTGTCTGTTATTTTGACAAAACGCGTTATTTAACCCCTAAAATATGTCTGTTTGAAAATTGAGACACTCAGAAGAATTGTCATCAGGATGCTATTGTAACGATAAGTTCACAGAAACAATTATCTAATAGTTATTTGAATTTGTCACTTTATCGTTCTGTAAAGTTCATAATAAAGTCCGGATCATCAAAGCTTGGTCAACTCGATACAACATCTGAACGCACCTCGTTCACCGATGGCATATCCCCCCCGGTATATCATCCCCAGATTTCTTATTGAGCAGTCATATAAAACTAGGGTTTATCCATATGAGATTTAGTCACTACATAAACAATATACTGCAGAGAGTTATAATCTCGATTGATTGACATACTGATTGTTTATAGAGCAGTGGTCATTTGGAACATGTATAAGATAAAGATCTTAAATTGGCTGCAGCCGGACAAACATATATATGCCTGATCCAGATTCATCGGCGTAACCAGGTGACACAACGTCAGCAAATCGGTAAAAGATGTCCATTGACAATTCTCTCCGTACCAGCTTTATAACAATAGAAGATTATCGATAGCACAAACATGAAATATAAACCAATACAGCAATGGTCTGTACCACAATTCGGAAACGAGGTTATGTTCACTTTTGACCAAACAGGATTAAGTAGATAACTTCTTAGGCAGGTTTATGTGCTAAAAGAAAAGACATATTGCATTATTTTAAAAGGTTTAAAACCTTGAGTTTAAATCTACATTAGATCTACCGATGGAATGCGTTTTGTTCAATAACATAGTCTAAATACAGCTAGAAGATTCTTCAAGTCAGGCATCCAAACAGTACCAATGCCAACCAACTCCCGGATAAGACAATCACATTACACTGTAAAAACAATATTTAATTTCTAAAGTGTAATACATCATATCGCCTACACTGTATGGGGTTGGACAATTTTTTTGCAATGGATCTAGTTCGAGAGCATTTCTTTTATCTGAATAATATCAATTCATTATTACATAAATCTCTTGTTACTAAATTACTGTAGAACACATTAACCATTTAACAAGAATTCAACAGTTTTAAACGAATGTGCGTTCTCCATTTCAATCAGTTCACATTCTATAGGGAATTGTCAGGTTTGACGAAAATGCGATTCTACTCAAAGTTTACTATTTGAATGGTGTTAGTTGATTCTGCCTTCATGTATTCATTGTTCATGTAAAAATACACAGTCGGGAAACTTCGGCTATTCGGCAGTTATTATCACAGTTTTGATTGGTCAATTTAAGAATCCAATCGACATTGTAGGTGGGGTGATTGCGGTTTTGAGATCTGATTTTTTAAAGATTGATCCGCAAACGGCAGGCCTATAAATTGTACAGAACTGATTTTCTCTGATTGAGCAACTATCACCAACGATTCAATGTACAAGACCGAAGTATATTAGATGTACGTACTGATGACAAAACATTTTAAACATAAAACCTTAACGATTTGTTGTTGGTAACTTTATGGTTTTAACTATACGTGTAGATTATTCGTCCACTTATCAGAAGTGCCGCGAATGAATTATATAAAACAGACACGACTGCGGGTTATGTGGTGAGGAGGGTCTCTTTCTGAACCGAGGAATTTCAAGTGTTATTGTACACCTTAATCTCACCCACATATCTCATCATTGATACACCCAATAAGTTCAACAGTTTGGATATAGGAAAAGGAAAAGATATATAGGAAAAGATCTAAATGTACCTTATTTTGATCGATCGATAAAACTCTAACTGCAAATGTAAACACGATTTGTTTGGACCAAACAAAAAGACGCTCACTGGATAGTTAGCCCTGTTGAATAATTCAATACTAATAAGTAAAAACATGGACAACATTTTTCAAGCTGGAGTCAAATCATTAGTATTCCAGCCACATCATCCAACAGCTACATGCTGTTCAGGATAAATTTCACAACAAACAATATCGTGCTGATTATTAATTTACATATCTCTTTCAATTGTATTTCCAGTATTCAAATCACCAATCCCGCGAGTCCATTCTAATGAAGTGCTACACACCGTTCGGTCTAGGTCAGCTGTGAATTTACATTTGATATCATACTGGAAATGTCAACAGATTGTTCCACTTCTATACACACTACACTTATGTTCTTGATTGATTTATATAAAACTGAATATCTGTCAAATAAAGAAGTAAGATTACGTTAGATTGTGGTTGATCTGTTACAATATTCACAGAATTCGACAGAATTAATAACAATGAAAAAATGGGTTAATTCGTTTAAACAGTCATGCTTGTAAAAAAAAAAAAAAATTCAGAAGCATGTAAGAAGTATAATAATATATGTATATATACTAACATGTGAAAAGTATCCTACTTTTATTAAATTGGTGATATTTTGGTTAAAAAAAATCTTATCTTTGATCTTCGGGAGGCTAATGTAACGATGCGTTCGCGGAAACAATAATCTAATCGCCACTTTGTCGTTCTGTGAAGCCTGCGTATTCGGTTTCCCTTTAATAAAGTCCGAATCATCAACGCTTGATCAACTCGAGACATCTTCTAAACGCACCACGTTCACCGACATCATATTCCCGTGCTAAATCAACCAGAGATTTCTTATTGACCATTCATATTGAACGAGAGTTATGATCTCTTCTCACTACACAGACAGTAGGTTACTGAGAATTGTAATCTCGATTGGTTCATATACAGATAGTAGTCAGTTTAAGGGGATTCCCTTGTGAAAGAATTAAATAGATTAGGCCTGGACGGACATTACTACGTATATGTTCAGAGAGCTGATTTCAGGTACTGGGGTTAATATGACAGAATCCTTGTGGGAAGTCAAAAGTCCACACAATGTCACAAAAATAAAACGCTATGAACAGTGACAGAATTCTCAAGCTGATATACGTGTAGGGTGTTATTAAGTGGATATTATAACTGGGCATCTGGAAAACGATAAATTACCAACAACAGGTCATTCACACTTCTTAATAGCAATAGCAGATTACATAATATAGTAAATTAGTTTGTGTTGCAAGCTTGTTCATCTTATATGCTAAATTTGTGCCTTGTTGTTTCACTGTGACAGCGGCCAATCAGAGAGAAGGTCTATTTGTACTGTACTTGGTATAGTGACCATGTCTAGTTGTAACGTAAATACATGGGGAACGAATTAAGGCGTTAACGCCACAAAAACGTGTTAGGATTATGACAAGAACATAATAAAAAGTTAAAAACCAGATGTGTTAGGATTTTATAAAAAGGTAACAACTAGAAATATTATGATTTTGCCAACAACGAAATAAAAGTTAATCAACAGGCGTGTTAGGATTATAAGTTATAGAGGTAATAACCCGGGGTCAATTTTACAATTATCGACAGAAGTGACAAAGACAAACATGGAGAATAAACAGGTATATTTAAAGTACTAAGTGACTACTATATAAAAGATGCATCCACGCCACCATAATTGAGTGTAAAATATGCACTCTTTTCCGAATTCATAATAAAATAATAAGAGATTCAGATGAACTAAAACTATATGAATAAAGTAAAACTAATAACTGTTAAAACTGGCCCCTCTTGGCTCACAAACGGAGTAACTGAATAACTGACGATATGTGAAGACATATAAATGAGGAGATAGACTAAACCTCTGCTGTATATACTAAACAGATAGAGACAGAGATAGAGAAGAGACAACATGCTGCTAAGTGATTAATTTAAAGAAAATGACGGAGACAAAATCCAGTGTTTATTTAAAACGGTATAATGAGCGAGTGGGCCATTTTTTTCGGGAAGTCGTCGGGTTGGTTAAGTTCAAAACACTGTTAGTTATGCTGAAAGTGTCTAAATAACATTTTTGGACGAATCTGTATTTAGTGTTTGATACTTACTATAATAGTCTTTGTTTTTTAATTTATCTGTAGCAGTTCGTTTTTAGCACGTGCTGCTCCACCAACACGCGTTGCGTATATATCATATCTTTTTATGCTGTTAAATTGTTATTGATGTATATCTTTTTCTTGACATTTTTAATGAAATTCTGTCGGTTTAAGATTAGAAAACACGTAATTTCGTATTCTATCAGTACCCGTGATAATCAAACTTGTGGAGTATTAAGTAATCGGATAAACATCGCAAGACTCAATACTGTGGTACCATTTCTACGCTCGGCCATCATAGATGTATGAATACCCTCCAAAACAGTATATTTTGAACAGCGGAAGCAGATTTATCAGCGTAAGTAAAGAGAGAGAGATTTTAATATATGACAGATTTGAAAGTGTTCAGATGAATCGATTAATAATATATCAGAATGGAGGTAGATTGGTGAAAATTAAGAAAATTGATTTGTCTAACTCTTGTAGGCTTTGTAATTTTTGGTTTGATTGATTGATGTGCGTTTTACGCCATGCTTAAGTGTATTTCACTTATACGACGGCAGTGTATCCAATTATTAATTGACACTATAGCACAACCAAGATGGGAAGGGTTTCCACAATGTTGGAAAGTGAATTTTCTTCCATTTCATACAATCTGCCAGAAGGTTAAATTTTGGAAAAAAACAAGCTGGTTTAAAGCAAATGTTTTGGATGGGTTATGTTCGTTACATTTAAACAAATTACTTTTAAAATCACACATTCACACATTTTATATTCTTTTATTTTGTTTTTTGTTCTCTAATTTGATTTTAAAACAAATATATATATATATGTTCTCAAGTTAGAGTTTAAAATTGTACATATTTTAAGTAGGTAGTCGATAAAAATGTCCTCGTCAAATCTATAGATGACTGTGGCAGCTCGGGTTTTGACGTTCATGGCTAGGCCACTAAACCCGACCGCAACATTATAAATCCCTAAGCCAGGACGGTGGGCCACATCATATTGACCAATCTCCTGTATAGGAGGTATATTTTGTTTCGTTTTTGTGATACCACAATGCCCTATGGTATTGGTTCAGTGTAAAAAAAAAAAATACGAGCTATTTTTGAGCTCGTATGAACAATCGGAAAAATATGTCCATAAAATCATTAATGTTAATTCATGACAATATCTTCAAAAGTCATCTCACTCTCAATGTTCGCTCTGCGTTAGTGACGTCACACATACTATATCGATACATATATAATTGAGGATAGTTGTATTGTTTTAAGTGATGAGTACATAACATTTTGACAGCAAAGATGAGCTACCACTCTGCTGTCTGACTGCATGTGTAATAGCTGCAGACCTACCGAATTAGACATGTTGCATAGAATGGAGGAATAGGACGTACACAACATCTGGTCAATATATTTTGACTAGTTGAAAGAAGAACTCTATTGTATCATATAGACACAGGTTAAACAGAGCCTTTCTCTGATGTGCAATGTTTATACCGTAAGAATACAGTTCCTTGTACTCCTCTGTGTGTCGTCAAATATGTTTTTCTTCACCATTGTCAACCTGAGATCAATTATTGATGGCGCATCAGTCGTCATTGTCCCCGTTAGCCTGTGCATGAAAGAGACTGGTGTATATAAGACTGCTTCATTTGACAGGTATTGATCGATTTCGCCTGATGGATGAGCTAAGCGGAGAGAGTTTCAGTTTTAATCCCTCTACATATCACTTAATCCTGATTTTCGATACTTATCCTCTAGTCTCAACTATCCCGATCGTCAAATAAATATGACAATCTGATACGTATTTCGTTAATTCCCATAACACTGGAAAAGAGAAAGAAACATTTCCATTAAAACGCTAAACAAAAACAACTTTCCTCATAACCTCTTTGGGAGAACTCATTTCTATCTGGATGGTTCACAATATTTAAGTTGAATTCCTCAGACTTTATGATGGGTTGAACAGTCAGAAATAGTTATGCAGGCCATGCTTTTACAATGTGTGAAAGCACTTAGTTCCGCTATTTGTTGAAAGTAATCCACCGGCTGTCAGTCACATTGTTACTGCTGCATATTTTTATCATATGCTAATATTAAAATAACCAGACAGACATAGAACATGTCAGCGCCACTTACTAAAGGAATGAACAATGAGAGTGGGTAACACATTGTACTGAACCGTTCGCTTGTCGCGTCAAGCTTTCTGTGCAAATATAAAAACCGTATTCCATATTACAATGAAAAATGCCACATAAAATGTTTGGTTTAAAGTTACGTAGTCTGACCATCGTTTTTTGCAACTGTACTTATATGTAGCTCCAATTGCGCATTTACATAGAACATTGTGGAATAAATGAGAAAATGGGAATAAAACCTTTACAGTATGTTTACTTGTGTATCAGTGTATAATGTACGAATATATTTTTTAAACTAGAGGTCCGCGCCTTATCTTGTACTTGTGTGAAAGGATTGCCTCTCTTTGTGAACAGTGGGCACCAGAGCTACCTCAACCTACACAGAAAACTGTATAAATTTGTGGAGTTCTTCTTAATATGCCTGGTTAACATAACCTTATGACTTTTGCTTGTTAATATCAGCCCACACAGTTTGGATGTCAAACACTGTAATACTGTCTAGTGATCATACTTATATCAAGCTTATAAAATTAGTTGTAATGCTTATATCAAATCCACCAAGTTTGTATGCTTATTTCACCAACTATGTGGCTTAGGGCGGAATGTATATTTGAAGTAACACAGTTTATAGTTGTGTAATGGTGGATTGTAACTGGCAGAACACATCACCGCCATATAGGCAAAATACCCTTGAACATTTTGTTACACAACAAACATTAGTAATATATTTAGTCGAAAAGCTTTATATTTTAAATTTATAACTCACGTGGACTATTGAATGAGATGGACGCAATAGTGACTACATTTGTACACTTACGTAAAAATGCACTACTGTCTCATTGGCAACATTAGTGTTTCAAGTTTTTCTCGTGAAACTAATTTCTACACTATATAATCATATTGATTACTATCGTCCGTGTGAAGTGTCTAACAGCAATACTGTGAGTTGTAAGGGCAAAGTTTCCGTACACAGTAGTGTCCCTTTGGTTATACGAACGTGATCCTGGTATATACGATTTGGCAGTCTCTATGGTAGAGTTTAGTAGCGATAGTGTGTGATGCGGAACAAGATGACGATCAGTGTTCTCACAAACACACCATCGATTTAATGAATAGCGAAGAAGGTAGATTTGTCTCCAAATTAACACATATTATAACACGGGGGAGAATTTACCAGTTATACAATAACTAATGACTCAAACTGATTGAGGTTAACGATTATCAACCATATTCATATGGAATTACATACTAGGCAATATCGCCATTGATTTGTCTATTGATTGATATTATAGTTGTAACTATGTTAGATTTCTCAGTGGTTGTCATATTATGATGTTATTGTGTTGGCGAAGAATGCAATATTGTAAAACAGTTATATTAAGACTTGCCTACATAACTAAATTGCTGCAATACACGGATCTCATTAAAATTGTTATAAATGCCAACACGCGCCAAATCATGTGACTTTGTGTGTTTTGTATGGCGTGACCAATTGGCCAGACGCCTATAATACGTCTTAGTCTATTCGTGATTAATTAGTGAGTATAAGCGCTTTATGAAAATCTTAGACAGCTTCAAAATTTAGCCCAGTTTTCCGCGTAAGGTTAGGCTTTATACTACTTATACACTTTTAAAAGCTATAAAAGCAAATGTATTTCTAATTAATATATGTCCCGTTAAATATCCTTTGAAGATCTTTGTAATTTGTCAATGTCCTACGTCTGCATGTAACGTGGGATGAACCAACGCACGTTATGGAATGATCACGTTTCCCTCTACATGCATATACCGGACATAGTGCGACATCTTAAAGGCTAATCTATATAAGAATGACAATTGAAGTCCAGAAAGCTTAACGTAATGTAAGAAATAATTTAAAATATTAACAACATGTGCGAACAATTTTTGAAAAGCCAAAACTCCAAATATTGAAGCCATAATGAATATTCTATATCTTTCGGAAGACAATGTAGCTTCCGCCTGAAAAATTCATACCATGTTTACCGACCAGTCCGTACTAACATTCCATGCTGATTGAAAGGATCATTGCTTAAAAGTTCAAAATGATAGCCTACACTTTTGTGCATTGTGGACAAGGGAGATGCCGGGTATTTAATACTGAAATTGCAGGCATTTTTACTGGGTGAAATAATTTCGGACAAATACAGGTGAATTTTGTTAGGCTTTCGTGTTGTAAGGTATATAGACAATGAATATATTTCTGATTGATCGCTTAGTCATTTTCGATAAACCCAATCGTTTGTGTACTTAATTACTGATTATTTTTAGTTTCCCTTTGAAGTGAAATCAAGCCAGATCCACGTTAACTGGTTGATCAGGTTTCCTTTCAGTTCATATACCTAGACGTAGAATGACACCTTAGGCTGAGCTAAGATCGGAAATTAAAGTTCAAAGGAGCATAAGATATCGAGAGGCTGAGCTTAAATGAGGTTATGAAAAATTTCACGTCAGAGACGAGCAAAACGTTATAATACCCACAAGGTGTTTACTGAAGCTTTAAAAATACAAAATTGTTTTATGGAACAAAGTTGAGCTAAAGTGGATAAAATACATTGCAGAATCCATCCATGCAGGGTTATTGTCAGGTAATGCAATCCTGTATATCGACCGGCGCTCTGGGGGTCTTATCCGCCCAGGTCGTGACTCCCCCTGCAGCCAGTTCTGTTAGACGATATTACAACCCTCCTCTTTCCCTAAGGCAGGATTGTTTTCTTCTTCTAATGCTTCGCAAAGGAAGGACAAAGAAAATGGTTTTTACATGAATGGCTTTAGAAAAAGGACCAGTGCTCATATGACATAGAATTACTCACCGGCTGACTTCACCTTTTTCATGAACAAATGGACACAGTTTCTGAAGCGTACGTTATTAGGGTCTAGAACACTGCTTTCATGTCTCCTATTACAGTCCGTCGAGATTTCACATCAAAAACACAAATCAGACCAGTATCCCAGGAGAGTTTTTATCATACTGTTATCAAACAGGTGATTCTGTTTGAAATGTTTACACGAAGAAACAAAAATATATCCATGTATTCTTATCTTGCCTCGATATAAAGTATATTTATTGATTAGTGTAGATACAGAGTTCTGTATCTTTGATAGTCTATCATACAATGTAGCCTTATTTAGATATCAGAAGTGTTGATTGTTTTGTCTGTGACGTTTTCCCGTCACAGTTAATTCCTATTGACTTTAGCATTATTGTCAGATACCAGTGACTTTAGAGATGGTAAAATAATTCAGATTTGAATATACTCATTTGAAGAACGTTGAAACCAATGACAAAAGACACAATATTCAATTTTAGTGCAATGTAAGTAAAAACTGAATTTGCGTTATATACGACTGAATAAAAATCAATTATTTTCCTTTCTCTGGCATTATAGACAAGTTTACAATACTTAACCAACGATAACCTTCACAGGTTTAATTTTAAGAACCACTTGTCCAGTTTAGTAAATAGTTCCAATATGAAAACAAATTCTATACATAGCAAAGCAACGAATGTCATGTCCTTAAACTTTTGATTGTTTGTCGACGACAGCCAAATAGTCGACGTGTTGGGGAAAATTCTGTTAATGTAGTGAATAGATGTACGAGTCAGGTTTGAGCGTTTAGATGAAGATATGGAGATGTTTACTCGGAGTCTAACCAACAAAGTGCGTTTTTAATAACGTTTCCTAATGCCGGTGGGCAGAAATACGGACCCATAGGCGGTAATTATATCTGTGGAAGGAGGATAAATTTGATGTGAGGATGTTTTAGCCGAACAAGACCGTGATCGTTACAGACAGCCTGAAGCATCATGTAAACCGAACGGTAGAACAATGCTGATTATTTCTAAAAACCTAGCGAGAGCCTGAGGCAGGAAGCCGCATACATCTACACAGCGATAATGACTAGGTTTAGTCCTTACTCCGCCTTTGTCCACAAGATCTATTGTCCGTGCTAACAATGGATGTAAAAGGAACGGAACTAAGCAGAACACGAGTGGTGATTAAATATATAAAAAAACAAAACAAAATAGGACACTTTGTTAAAAAAGAGAAGAAAATAACCATTGGGAAAATCGAAGTACCAAAGGGAAAATGAATACGAGATAAAACAGTATGTAGAGATGTGTCAATATTTAACAAGTCTTCAAACCCTTTTAAGTTTTTATTTTTACTATTTTTGTATCGCTTACTTCTCATGTAATTTAACCAAAACAACGCAAAACAAGTTTTAATTTTATGATAGCTCACTTATTGTCGAGATAAAGAGCAGAATTAAACCGCGGTATGTATGTGTCAGGTTTGTTTATATATAAATTATTTGCCAATATACATACCTGATTGCTGAATTCGGTTTAATAGGGTTCCACAAAACGAATACTTAATGGTTATAAGGCTCTTTGATATGTTCGTTTATTTATTATTTATGCCTGTCTGAAGGCGATTGTTTATTATCACTAATTCTAAAGCTTGTTTATTATGTTTCTTGTGCGTCGCGTTTCTCATAGTTCCATATACTTATCACTATAGTTTATTGTATGTCTGATTCAAACTAAATGCACTATGGCAATGTTGTGGATATACAGGAGCTCGATCCAAAAAGCGACCTTAAACTAAGCACATCTTAATTACCATAGCGATCAGTATTAAAGGTATGGCACCGTCGTGGTAATTATGTGACTTGGACGGCTGCTGTGTGGATTAATACTGAGAGCATTAGAGAGTTTGTCTTTTCTCGATCCCCCCATTCCAACCCTGCCAAAACGAGCTGGTAAGTTGTTAAAGTCAAACAGAACACATAGCGATATTGACTGACAGTCAATCAGATAACAGCAAACAATCAGGCCTTAATCGTTGACAGTGTTTATGAAATCAATCTGCTACATCCGGGTCGTTTTGATGTTGTTTGTAACGGAATGTGCCACCATTTCTCAGATTAGGTTGATTGCTTAATTAAAGTTTTACGCCGTTTTTAAAGGTGTTTTACTTATTCGACGGCGGTGAATTCCAGAAAAAATTGACACTAGGACGACCATAAAATGTTAAGTGTTTTGATAAGGTTCGAAAGTTAATCTCCGCCCAGTACTAAGAAAAGTTATAATTTCTACACTCCTAAAAAGTTGCCCTAGGCGAGAGGACCCAGGTGTTAAGAAAGTGAAATAGCAACATTATTCAGTACAACGTCACTGTTATGATTGGTCTAATGGATCAATAGAAATTTACGAATAAAGTTAATAGAGTATCGAACTATCACGGCTTACTTCAGAGTATGAACCATTTGACTTAAACTGCAGGGATACAATTCCAGATATCATCTAAATCCTACTCCTCACTACTTAATGTATGGGTGTCAGTTCAAAACCTCATGCTATATCTCTCTGTCAACGACTCAACGTAACATAATTTATAGCCCTGGTATTGATGTCCAGGGTTGTGCCAGCTCATATCAGTTTTTATACGAAAAATTAATGACCCACAGATGTTTCTGGTAACTGGGGTGGAAAGATACTGTTAAAATCACCCCGCGATGCCGACAAAATCTGAAAGATAGGACGTTTTGAGTAATCGTTAGATTATTGTCCTTTTCGTCCTGATAATATATGGACGAAGATAGATAAGGAAACCGGTCACAGAACCCTGAAACTGCTCACCATCCAATTGGTTATTACTTCTAACGTGTAAAAGTGTAATTTTACATTTCTAGCCATGACCAATATGATTTGACAAATTTGAACTTAATCTTCAATATAATGATTGTTTTCCGATTCATCTATACCATACAAACCAGATAAAAAAACCCCAACAAAACAGACTGGCCATTTATCAAAGAGTTAACGAAGGCTAGGGCTAGTTGGGTTATCCATGTGTAACAACATTAGTTGCAAACATTAAGTTGGTTAAAGGCAATTTTATTTATATATCACTAATAATCTCCGGGGTGAATCGCTACTGCTTGTGTGTGGTGAGTCTCTTTTCAACTAGCTTATTTCGGAAAACATCAACAGCAGACGCTTTACAAACGGGCCGCTTACTCGCCCATTGGACATAAGATGGACGGGCGCTACTGATTTGTAGAATTATAGATATACACTGATGTATCTATATGTTTTATTTATGTAGTAGTGATTGTTGATAATAGCTACTGGAACCCATTTTGAGCATGCGTAGAAGGAATTTTAACATGCTCTCTGTGTATAATGGAAGTTTATTACGGAGTTTAAGACAGTGTGTTTATACCGAGTTACTTTACATGCATTGCTAATGGATATCGCTAATTGTTCGATACAAATGAGTTTGTTTTGATCCAACATTCTAAACAGCGTTACTGTTTCTTTAATATGAAGCGATTAAACGCTTTCACATTATGTATACCCGTCACACAACACCCAACAATAGATATGATGAGGTTTCCGAAGATGTTGTCTTTTATAGTAAAGGTAGATTCTTAACGTTTTTAACTGACTGGTGTATGCGTTTAGATTATTTCATTAACAGGACGCCATTTAAATAGGTAGCAATCGTTAAAATACTCTTTGAATCGAGTGTTGTTTTACGTAACGTTTGAAGTTAATTCTTATTATGTTTTTTCTTAACACATTAGCATAGTTATTTTTCTAACAACACTGTCTCGGTACACTTTGATAATCTTTAGAAACCAGATCCCTGGACAAAATATTCTGCTATCAATATCTAGTTAAAGGGAAGATGAATCATAGAAAATGAGAGCCTTTAGCACATGCCTAATCAGCATGTCGCCAGAAACTATTCCAGTAATTCGGTAATGTGTTAAGACAATTCTCAGTAAATGGATTTCAACACATTCCAGTCTTGCTATATCAATAATTAGACCAGCTAAAGGAGACGTGTTGCTTTTATCCTTGGCCCACTGGTACCATTACGAATTCGGTTACTTTCTTTTTTTTATTACTTTAGAAGTTTTGATCATATGTTAATAACACTGGTATTATTCCATATAGGCTTATGGATTTGTCAAATGTGTGTAAATAAAAAGTAGAAATGAGCAACGTACATTATCGAGTACACGCTGTGGAGACATAAAATGAGACACGTTTATAAGAAAGCGCCTATCTGGCAGAAATCAGTAGACATATAGTAGTATGGCCTAACAGAATACATTCATGGACTTTGAATGCTCGATCGATTGGTTGATTGATTGGGGTTTTACACTTCGCTTAATGCGACTTGACTCTTTGGACGGCGTGGCAGTATTGGGGATGTACAGAAGACCAAGTGTGTTGGTTAACTTTGATGTCCACTATACAATATTGGA
>JARFOD010080671.1:0-19661 GCA_031763545.1 Mopalia muscosa
AAAGATTCGAAGAAGAAATAAGGTCATTGATGTAAATAAGAAAAAGAATAGGCCCTAAAATCGAGCCTTGAGGTACTTCACAATCAATTGGAGATAAAGAGGATAGAGTACCATCAAAAGTGACGGCTTGAGAACGATTGGATAGATAGCTGTTAAACCAAGGAGAGTGGAATTCATAATGACGGAGTTTAAGAAAAAGTATGCTGTGGTCAACAGTATCAAAGGCTTTTGATAGATCGAGGATATTTGTAACATAAATACGGATGCGGACTGGACATTACAGCACGCTGGAAGGTAACGTGTGTTTACCCCCTTGTGAATTGAAAATATCACAACACCACAAGTTTGTTTACGGAATAATTAATTTATTAATTTTAAGTAGGCCTATAGGCTGTTTTTTTCTTCGATATAGATTTAAACTATCGGTATGCTCATGCGGTGCGAGTCTGTGAAGGGAGGGAGTTGGAACTGCGATAAACAAAGCGGTCATTGTTGTCTCATTAAGACGAGCTATATTCCTTGTTATGTATATTTGCGCACGGCACGTAACCCGTGGAGGGTTAGCATATTAAATAACGTATTGCCCTTACTTATCATGTACAAAGGAGTCACCACCCAGTCCTTCCTCGGCGTTCTGCTGCGTCACGACGCCTGCAAGATGCACTCAGAACAAAGACTAAACATAAAGCCGGCTACTAGTATAACTTATTATGGTGTCTTCAAGTCTACATTTGCACTGTTTCCCGACCATATTGTGTAGCCAGCGCCTTCCTTGTTTCTTTTACTTATATTCCAGTGACGTTAAGGGGGGTTTTAATTAATAATGGCCTATTGAACTTTGGATGCCGTTACATAAAGTAACTAAATTTAAGTTCGACATAAACAAGAATAAATAAACAAACAGCAAGTAAAAATTGCATAAAATACTTACGTGCACTGTAGACTAATCCTAAAGTATTCAACATCACCCTCACTGCCGGGTGATTTTCACAATTTTTCTTAGTATAATCCATCGTTTCTTCCAATAAACTGAGAGATTCCATAGTCCGACCTGTAAATAGTATAGATTTTAAAGTCCGTTGTCTAGCAGCTAACGTATTTATGTACCGCTACGCCAAAGGTCTTTCTTGGACCTGATTTTGTTGAAAATATTATCCAGGTGGATAAAATTTTGCGCCATTTCCAAACGTCATGTCGCGCAGCGTATTGTGAGGAAAAGAGTTCGTCATTGTCGACTTGAAACAAATCTTTGCGCAGCGCGTCTTAAGACTGGGTATATTTAACACCACAAGGCGATCTGAAATTATTGGGATGCATTCCTTATATCGACTTATCTGAAGCAAGCAAGCCTCGAGAGGGTAAGCGAAGTACAGTGTAGTTAGTTTGTTTGGGTGAAGGTGGTGGAATGCAGCCCAGGCCAGGATAGACCTTCGGCGTAGCGGTATGGACATACATACCAGTACGTAACTAAGCTATCTGACAGCGTGTAGTTAGAGCTGTTGTGCTGTAGCACAGGTTATAAAATCTTGAGCTCATTCAAGTTAGATTTTCTGCTCAACCTTCAGAGGGTTCTCAAATAACTTATGCTCCAAATCCGAGGTTATCAACGTTTGAAAACGCCCAGAACAAAATCTCTGGACCTTTTACTTTTGGGGCACGATATTTTGGAGCTCTTCTATCAAAAAAAGGTAATAATGAAGTACTTTGGTTTTTATCGTCTGACGGCTTTAAGAAAATTGTGCTCGTTATTGATAAAACGTTTTAAGCCTAAAGGGGCCATACACGTTCAATAAAACCATAAATATTATTGACTCAATATATAGAGTCAATATATTTAGTCAATATTATTGAACGTGTGTGGCCTATATTGATGAACAATATTGTAAATTACCATCATTGAGTCAATGTATTGACGGATCAAAATCAGTTTGATTTTTATTGACGATTCATCAATATATTGATGGAGCGTCAATGTATTGAAACACAATATTGACCGTGTGTGGAGAATCCGTCAATATTTCCGTCAATATTTTCAGAATTTCATTCCCTCGCCGTCTTTGAAAGAACACAAATGGCAACCATTTTGAAGAATCACCAAAGAAATGATTGCATTATTGACCAAAATATTGAATCGTGTGTGGGCATTTTGGGCAAATGGGCATAGAGTGGTTGTTTTATGTGTCGATCTAACCCAAAAGTGCTCAAGGAAGAAAACGAGGTTGTTTAAGTCAAGGTTGGGCCATGTAATTTTTATATATTTGAAGACAAAGTTCCGAATAATGGAAATTGTTCGGCTATTTTTAGCGTTTAGGAAGCTTCATGTAGCATAGCTAGATTGACGCCCGACCATTCTAAAATACAAGTCAAATTCTCTTTTTCATCGAATGTGACGAGGATCAGTTAAAGTTGAGTTAACCGCTAAACACCTAACGTCATTGGCAAGGGGCCACTATTTAAAAAAGTTAATAATTAAATAATGTTTTAAATGAGTGGTATGGTCAACAATGGTGTCATTGAATATGTTACACTTTTTATTCCTTTAAATTTGGACTCATTTGACGTTGATTGCATGACTCTATCACCAGTCTACTTTTTTTTACTACAACAACCAACAACTGATACAAGCGAGTGATTTGTATTGCCAGTCTTCTTTCGACCAAGGGTAAACACGACCCCCTTCCTTTAACATTGAGGGTATTTCCGCAAATAGGGTATTCATGCAAACTTCAAGCTTATTGTGATTTATAGTATGGAATTTTTTAAATCAACATAAATGTTTCCTGTTTCAAAGGAACAAGGGTCGCGGAGTGGCTTGGTCGATTCTGTATATGTCTTTTTATTTCCTGTTCGAAATAGACCTACGGCCTATAACTATAATCTCAGAAAACCACATAATAAAAACGTATCAAATGTTCCTCACCTAGCGAAACCAAAGCCAGAGCCTTGTGGCTCAGAAGATTCACTTGCACCCTCTGAATTCGTCTCTTGTCAACACCCGATGCTTCCACTGCCAGCCCAAGATCTTGATACCTAAAAAAAGTTTCAAATCCAATTTAACCCTTTTGCCAACTACATGTTTGTCTGTAACGTCGGAGTTGCTGTGTGTCATGAAGTCTTTGACAACGCATTTCCCTCTAATAATAATAATCTCTTGTATTAAGTTTCAAGAAAATATTTAGAAATTTATGAGTGTTAAGTTTCTTTTTTGACTGAGTATATATTTCAATGTAAGAATAGAACCTATAAAAGTGTGCATTTTATATAACACAGGTAATCTGCTTGTAGCTAACTGCTTTCAATAAAGTTAACTTTATCATATTGTTTGTAACCCATGGTTCTTTTCAGAAATGTAAAATGCACGGAACTGATAAATTAATATCTCTGACGCAAAGCTGTTACACGAAGTCTTTAAATCTGACTAAAAACCACAAATCGGTCGATATGGTATTGAAAGGTTGCAGATAATCAACTGCTATCAGCGACTATTGAAGAATAACCCGCTGAATATCAAAGACATAGCACTAGACGTCTGTACGAAAATTTACCTTATAGCGTCTTCTAGCTTTCCTTGGCGGTAGAGGTTCCATTCAATGTGACTCAGCACCTTCACCTTTTGGTAGGCAGAATCTGAAGGAATTTTCTTTTCTGTATCAAGAAGGAGACTTAAGGCGTTCCTCAGTTCAAACCCTGAAAATAACGTTATTAAGTAAAAACGCACCATGAGGAAACGGACATACAAATTCTCTACAATTGCGAATTTATTCTAAAGCTTAATGAAAGGTTTACATCGCAAAATAGTCTTTACAGACAGACAAAGTTTATCGCCTAGATGCACCCATGTACAATACACCGTGGGAATCGGCATGTCCACTTCGGTCAAATCTACCCAGTTTGCATTGGGAATACTGCATTCAATTCAACGATTAACCCACACTTACATGGACTTACCATTGACATATCCAACAGAGGCCGCCAAACAAGATTCTATACAGGCCATGTCAAATTCTGTGCCCATAAGTTTGGCAGCACTTTTACACCGGCGATAGAACGATTCGGCGAGTTCAGGTACCAGTGCCGTGATGGCTTCTGGCGCATTTCGTACAATCTAGTGGATCAGAAAATAAAACAAAGTTGGGACGTGTGCTTACTATAATCACATCTACAATATAGCAGTAAAAGTGCCCAATACAAACTGGTAAATCATAGGGACAGATATCATGCCATTTAAGGTTATATGGTAACGCTTAGGCTAAATTTAGGGCTACCAATTTTTAGAGCTAGGGTAAGTTCTAGGGTTAAAAAAAACCATACGGTCAGGATTAGTATTAACCCTGTCCTAAAGGTTAAAAGGTTTTGCCTTATATGACGGACATATCATGTCCCAAAATGGCCCAAATTGATTGTTTCCTGTCTTAAGTGAATGAATCAGCTGACGTTAGGAATATTACCTTCATATTGATTGTAAAAAGATCTGTTGTCGGAAGGGAAGCTTCCTTCAATGTCTGCTCCAGATTGGCCCATTCGTCAGTGACAATGTTGACGACACTGTTCGTGGGGTTCTCAAATAAATTGTTGCTGGCTGCGCAAAGAATTTGACCATAGTATTGACAAAAGCGCAGTCTGACAGTTTCAGTATCTCGGACATGTGACAGCCGACTATTGACATACTGGCGAATAACTTGCGAAATGTAATATCGGCTTTTGTTCTCGTTAAATTCCACCATGGATTTGTGATGGAGAGGTATCAATGTACACACAGTAGCTTCAGATACCCGGCTGACCCCCGTTACAGCTGCTGCAGCTTCCGCGTTGAAACTACCAGGAAAATATGACAAAATCGACAAATTTTTCTTCAGATAATTATCCAGACAAGCAACAAACTGTTCCATGATTTTCTCAATACTGTCTTCATCTGACACCGGATAAATGTTCCAACTGTCCAAAGGAGACTTTTCTAGAACATCCAAGAAATCAGCCTTAGAAAGCATGGCTCTGTGTTCTTCCAAAGTCCGCGCAAGGATGATCAGGAGTAGAGGCATCCCCGAGCAATGTTTGATAATCAGCGGTTCGTGTTGTGAAAATTGGACATTTGGTGCCGATCTGTTCAGTAACTGCACACATTCCTCATCGGTTAGACCTGTGAGATGATAATGGCAGGTAATATGGAAAAGTCGTGGAAAATTAAACTTTTCTCTGCTCGTTAAAATCACTTTTACTCGTCTGCAAAAACTCACCAATGTTGTAACAAGATCAAAAAAAGCCGTTCGAGAGCCGCCCGAAATTATCCGGTCACAGTCATCTAGAATTATCAGGAAATACTGTCTGTTTCCACTGGTTTCTAAAGTTCTCTTAAACTCATCTGGGAAGTCGAACCCGCTCCTTGAGCAATCTTCTTTCCCAAACTCTTGCAAAATTCTCATCTTGAGCAATTCCAAATAATTAGAATTTTTATTTCGTAAAGCTAATGAGATGCACTTCAACTGTGCATTGCATTCCAATGACTCTTCATAAAGTTCGTCGGAAACCTAAGAATAAAATCATATAGGGTTTTGATTAAAGAACAGTATTTTTATTTTTTTTATCGAATTTCAATGTGATTAGCTGTACAACCTATAACCTTTAAACCACGGACTTAATATCTACCTCATAATCAAATTGTGACTGCGCCGTGGTTGAGTCTGTATTTCATACCGCTGTCGAACACTTTTCATTGTAAGTATAAATATTTCGATAAAAATTGGCTCCAATAAAGTGATCCGGGTTCTGTGCTTTCCGTAGAGAAAAAAATAACACCTTAACTGGGATAAAAATTCCTGGTCGAGCTGCTATGATCCCCTGTAGCTCAGTTGACTACAGAGGTGGCTCTACTCGCAACAGTCCCGAGTTCACGGCCCGATGGTGACAATCAGAATGTTTTTTTCTCTACAAAAAGATATAAGGGGGAGTTTTCCAGAGCCTGAGGCAATCTCGGACTGATTTGTTCCACAGTATTTTCGGTTTCCATAAGTTATCAGCAATAAGCTTTCATGAAAGTCAAATGCCCTTAAGTACGACAGCGAACTTTAATAAAACCTATCACAAATTATATACCAGTGTGACCATCTCTCATTTCATTCGGTTTCCGTGCAAATGACATGAAATCGGGTTAAAGGATTCGAAGCATCGGTTGAGAAGAGTTGGGTTCGTGGGTTTCATTCAACCATGTATTTCAAGTTGGCCTACACATTACACGCTATCATTATATCAAAATTATGATTTCCCTATAGGTCTCTATTAAGTTACCACTTGTGCCAGTCGACTTTTACCGACAACTGCTCCACCACTGAACAAGAAGAGTTGGGGATCTGTCCTCTTTATGTCTTCTTTAATCTGACTTTTCAAATCTCTGCGACCAACAAACGGTACGTTCGCACTGATGGATCGAGATTGGTTTCGGTCTTCATGTCTGACGTCGATCTCTTGAAACATTCTAAACGTGTGGTTGGGTAGAGTCGAACTTCTTGAAGCAATTCTGCAACGGCCAAATAGTTACATTTAATTTTTTGTTATCTTAATGTTATCGTCATAATAAATGCCGGATTATTTTAATGTTTTACATCGTGCTCAAGGATAATTTATTTATATGAACGACAGCTTGTCCACTGTCCCTTGCCGTGTTACGGTAGAAAACATTCATTTGTATAAGGCAAAAGGTTTTTCCTAAATGTTGAACTGGGTTTTATATTTCCAGGAAAGTCTACTCTTGGACTTTTCAAGTGTTTATGTTCGGACATCACTCTGCTTTTTCCGTGTCTGTTACAGATGTCCGAGGTGTGAATGGGCTTTATAATATTATACACATGTTTATGTTAACCGTCCGGTAGCTTGCATCAAAGCATTTCGTGGATTCGCAGCACAAAACAAAACTTTTTCCGCAGCTGAAAGGACATCAAAAGCGATAGTGGTATCTGAATATTTTACCGTAAACAGAGGAAACCAGTTGGTATAAAGCCTTCTGGAGCAGCAAACCAACCATATTGCAATGTGTTTTCAACAGCTAAACCCATAAGTCTATCAAATAGAAGTATGGAACCAGCCATTACCCAGGGTAAACAGCATAAGGACTTGTCATGGTGCCAGATGACACATTGCGCCAGGAATGGGGGAATTCGTTCGTTTCGAACTGTTTGAATGTCAGAATCTACTGACGCCTTATGGGTAAAATTACATCATTGCCAAGCGGTAGCAATTTATACGTTTGAGCCTTATGGGTAAAGGAAACAACCCTCGACACCATTGGCAACAAACAAAGACAGGACGGTACAAATACATTACGAGAACAACTGGACGCAATACAGACACCACAAACAGATCGGCTTCCTGTTCCCCCTTAGCTCTGAGAGCACCAGGGCAACATGAAGCTCCCTCCAACCTCCCGCTGTAGAGCTTCGGAGCAACATGAAGCCGGCCTGGATGTGATGGCTTTGTACATCACACTGTGACTGTTCTGAATTTGTCCGTTATTGTCTTTTTTGTTGTTGTTGTTGCCAGTGGCATCGAATCGGCAGCAGCAAATGCAGTTCCCCTTGACCACACAGCAATCCGTCCTTCTGCTGGCGATTTGGTGCCTAACTGTTATTTGTTAATTTATTGAACAACATTGCATTCTTGTTGGTGATTGGTGTGTGATTGCTTAAAAGTATTTGACTTATATGACGGAGGTGTATTCCAACAATAATTGAGACTAGCCCAACAATAGACTGGGAGTTTTTTTTTTAGTAAAGTTGGAAAGTTAAGGCCTTGCTGGTCCCCTTGGTCGATTTTAAGAACACTCGTTTTATTTAGTCTCTTGTGCAGAATAATATAATCTGTACCAGTTGTATATATTTTTGGAAAGCGTGAATTTCATGATTACATATATGTGAATGTGGTGAAAATGCAATTGCTATTTCTGAAAATAGTGCAAAATGTGTATATGTCAACTGAAAAAAATACTCTGCCTTTTTCACGGTTTATTTCTCGAAGTGCAATAAAGAAAATACTCAATTAATTGGTTGACCGAGTAGAATAGTCTTTGAACTAGTAAACGGTACGGTGCCTCATTTTTTTAAACATAAATTTTGATTAGAACGATCCCAGTTGATCTTTTGCCTATCACACCTAGGAAAGTCTTATACAAATGTAGAATACAATTCCCAGTTAACATTAAAAAGAATTTAGGACGAACTTCTAAGAAATGATGAACCGTTTACTAGATAGCATTATACTCTTGAAAATTGTACAAATTTGAAGTTTCTAACATAAATTGTTTTCTAGAAATACGCCATGAAAAAAAAACTTTTGCGACTTGTATGATCAAAGGAAAACTAAATTATTGGGTTCAGTTAAACAATTTGTAATTACAAATTAGATTTTTTTTCCACCAGTGTATAGTTAGAATCCAAGCGATAAAAAATTTATTCATTTTAAGCACAAGGGGTCCATCGAGACTTTGATCTTTTTCCAGTGCTAAGTAAAGACAGATTTACTACTATCCAAATAAACTACAATTGGCCAGAGGGTGCATACGAATGGGATCTGTCGTGTATGAGGGATGAATATACAGATTGAGCACACAAAGATCGAGCACTTCAAATTACAGGGTTCACTTTAATTATAACCATTGCGCGAACTGCCAGCACAGTGTTGCATCAGCTGGAAGAGTCTACTATGGTTGCTATCGTGTCAGATATATACCGCAGTAATCTCGTTCTAGTGGACAAACTAATCAAATGTCTCGACTTGGGAGTGTGCCCTGCTATGGCGTTAATGAATTTGCTCAAAAAGAGCTTTCAGATCAGAAGGATTGTTGTTGTTGTTGTTGTAATCCCGTTATAGTGGACACAGCTAGTGATCAAATGTCTCGACTTTGGAGTGTGTCCTGCTATGGCTAAACATGCACGGCATGTAGAATATATTCCAATCGTCTTTGCATTCGCCTTGAAAGTCTGCACAAGACGATAGGAGCACAAATGAAGGTTGAATATAGTCCATTGTTTTGGGGAGAAATCATTTCTCAGATTTTTGATAAGTGGAACTCTTTTGTACATATCTAAAATAAAGGTTTATTTTACATAAGTGAAATTCTTTTCCACATATGTGAAATAGTTAGGTTTTGGTGTTTTATTTTACTTATGATGAAAAGAATTCTACATATATGTGATGTCTTACACAATAAACACTAACTATCGTTAATTGAACTTCAACTGTTTTTACTAACAGACTAACAGCCACGGGTACAGAGCTCAGACTGCCCTGGCGAGAGACAGACGGAGTTACATCAGTCAAGGGGTGTCACTCTAATAGACACATTGCATGCATTGCACTGGGCTTTTTGACCTTTAAGATTGAACATAACATCGGTGTAGTTATTGTTGACTGACTGTAAACCATTAGTTAAAATTTGTTTAACTGACTCAGAAGTTTCTGTTTTTTTAAACAATTAATATAACATTTAGCTTTAATCGGTTTATGACAATCCTTATTTTAGAAAAGAAAATCTTTTGAATTACTATAGAACATTCATCACCAAATGGCTTGTTTTTTTAAGGATTGACTGAAATTGTTTTTACGTTCATTGGAGCAGTCATTGTTACCATGGCTGCAGAAGTCGGTCACCAGCTGACCTCGCGCGCAAGTGTCAGCGAGAAAGTTTTATGTGGCGGGTAATTTTACGTACTGGCGTATTGAAAACACAGTTCGATAAAGACTAATTTGAGATGAATCCTGATGAGGTGAAGTTGCTGTAATCTAGATGGAATGAGTTTGGTTCTTGGTTCGACATCATAGTGTGAAAATTGTCACTTCGCCAAGGGCGCTGTGAAAGGTACGGGATATGTTCCCTTGGTCGACTGGCTGTACAAACTACATTTTGCTTGGTATGTTTGAGCTACCGCTGAAAGGATATCGCTGATGTTGTGTTTTTGGTCAGTTGAACATTCCCTGGTATAACTTCTTACAAAACTTTCATTTCTATGGCCACTCAAATATACATAATGTGTTGGAAGTTCAACGCCTGCATCATTCATTACTTGGATCCCTGTTGCCCTGATGGAAAGTTCGCGGCGTAAGGACAACTGCACTCATTGATTGAGAGAAATATCCCCACGAAACCGTAGAAAAAACTGTTATGTAATTATACTAAACTGTGGTTCCCTTTGGTAAATTCATAGCATCAACGATTAAAAGGCTTGTTGATTTAGGATAAGTTTTTGTTTAGGATAAGAGATTTATCTGTAGGCCTATCTGTTGAGTACATTCTTTTGTCTACGGAACTTCGCACCCCCCTTTGTCGGGGGTTAAGTTTGAATTCACGGATTAAAACACAGTATTCTCTGTCGTTTTCATCCAAACACAGAATATAATCCCAAATCCACACCACAGCGATAACTTAGAATGACAGAATGAAGGTAAGTGCTGAATTTAATAAAATATTCGGATAAAATAGTTTATTTATGCTTACTTTGGCCGAGACAATATATACCCTTCTTTTAAATTGAATCTGATATTTCATTGGCAGGCCAGGAACATTTATCCTTGACAATTTCAATATCCTAACGTTTTCGATCGTATTTTTCTGACATTCCTTAGCATTTTTTCTAGGGATTTTTGGGTTGAGCTTTTAAAGTTCTTCTGGTGCCACTGCTTGGAAATCCGTTTCAGTTCAGTCGCTACTAAATTGATACATAAAAAACATTTAAAATTTTGCAATAGAATATCGCAATATTGGATTGCGTCCCATATAATGTGTTTAGTTTACAAATTTATTACAATATGGAAATGTTCCATTAACTTTTTATTGGGGATATTTTTTAAGGGTATAATTCGACATAGCAGAAGATTTGCTATGACTGATGACACTTCTATTTGAATCATTTTACAACTTGAATGTTTACACATTAAAGCTCTCAAATAAAAACTGTTCTCTTTGTTTATGTCTTTATCAGTTAACAGATACATAAAAAATGATTTAAAATAATTTTTAAAAATCATTATTTATACATGCATAGGGCGCTCGTGTATGTCATAATGTCTATGAAAATTATCACATGTCAAATAAAGTCAACTAATTATTGTCAACAAAAAAAGTGACTGAAAAATCATAATATATGTAATACCATGGTTATACCTTGAAACAGTATAGCACCCCATTTAGTGATCCTTTTTGTAGAATCGGATTTTCTGCAATCTTTGAGTTTGCAGAACTATTAGAAAGGTTTTTGAATCTGCCTGTCGCCATCTAAATCATTTCTTTGTTGGATTTGTCAAATTCATCACGCATTTCTCGACAAGCTTCCGGAGAGGATGTCGAAGTGCTAAAATTATTTTGTTCAGACTCAGCTTCCATTAAGAATATTGAACAACTTATTTTTGTTTACTCCATTCGACATCTCAAATCTGCGCTATTTTGCGACATTATATTCAAGTAAATTATTTATCAAATGCTGATTTGCGGCACTTTTGCACCCCCCCCCCCCCTCCCCCACTTAACGAGGGATTTTTCTACGTTTCATGGCTTGAAACACAGTGTTCTCAGCAGTTTCCATCCAAACAAACTGAAAAGAGTTCAAATTAAGTTTGTTTATGTTTACTCCTTTCGAAATAATAAATCTGTGCTTTTTTGTTGTATTTAATTCAATTTCATTATTTATCAAAGGCAGATTTTTTATACTGTTACAGGGATCGAGTATTAAAGTCTTTTCCATTTGGTTATTTATAGCGGAAAGTAGTTCCGTGCAGTGGGCGGGGATAATTTGTTTTTAGGTTCATTGAAGTATGAACGCAAAAATTTAGCCAATCAGAAAGCTGGATTCCGTGTAAACACCACTAAAATTTAATTATTAAATATTGAGTTATGTTTAACATATCAACAGTTTTTATAAATGTCTGTATAAGAAGCGTCAAAATTCTGTAACTAAATCGAAACACAGGAGCCAGTGCACATCTAGATTAATGAAGTAAAGTAGACCAAGTTATTTATAAAAAAAATACTTGCGCATGTTCCACTACCATAATGAAAAGGAATGCATAAAGCAAAATGATTTAATATCTAGGCATATAGTACGTTAGAGTTAATAATATGCTAGTCCGAGTGGCCCTGACGTTTTGTTTTTGATAATGCCTGACAGCTAAAACAGTTTTTGCCCATCAGAAAATAACTAAAAAACTATGGTCTGAGCCCCTCGGACTAATAATATGCATGCAGTTAGCTGAACTGATAATATCCCCCTCCCCCATGTTGTGACATTTGTCCAAAATTTCAGAGCAATCGGGCTATTCAATTTGAAGTCATATTGTTTAACACGAATGTAGTTAAACAGATTGTAATTAATATGCATATAATGAGCTGAACAGATAATATTCCTCTCCTCTTATGTTGTCTGACATTTACATAAAACTTTAGAGGACAAATGAGCTATTCAATTTGGAGATCTGATGTTTAACGCAAATTTAATTGAATTTTTTTTAAAGTCATTAATATGCATATAATTAGCTGAACAGATACTATCCCGCTCCTCTCATGTGGTGTGACATTTACCCAATATTTTAGGAAAACGGGCTATTAAATTTTGAGTCATGGTATTTAACGCAAATTTAAGTGAAAAGCTCGTTAAAGTAATTAATATGAATATAATTAACTGAATAGATAATAGTCCCCTCCCCTCTCATGTTGTGACATTTACAATTTTTTTTAGGACAAATGAACTGTTCATTTTGCAGATATGGTGTGTAACGGAAATTTAATTCAAAAGCTCGTTAAAGTAATTAATATGCATATAATAAGCTGAACAGACAATAACCCTATCCTCTCATGTTGTGGGACGTTTACTCGAAATATTAGGAACATCAGGCTATTCAATTTGGAGTTATGGTGTTTAACGCAAATTCACTTGAAAACATCGTTTAAGTAATTAATATACATACATGTATAATTAGCTGAGCAGACAATATCCCTCTCCTGTCATGCTGTGGAACATTTACCCAAAATTTTAGGAAAATCCGGCTACTCAATTTGGAGTTTTGGTGTTTAATGCAAATTAACTTAAAAAGCTTGTTAAAGTAATTAATATGCATATAATTAGCTAAATAGACAATATTCCAAGAGTTGAGGAAAATCGGGCTATTCAATTTGGATATATAGTGCTTAACGCAAATTGTCCTCCATTTTGTTAAAAACAATATCACCTAATTATCATCAATAATATTCACACATGGTCTACTTTGCTCCATTAATCCATATTATTTTAATAATGTATTTCTTTCCAGTCAAGCAAACGGTTTGTAAAATTTTAGAAAAATTCCCTCAGTACATTTCACTATAGAAGCCTTAACATGGTTGACGCAGAGCTAGGAGTATGATAAGCTCATCTTACTTCCTACAGAGGAGCTAAAAATGGCGGAATCATGTTGGCTGAGTGGTGCAGATAACGAGCAGTAGGTATTGGTGCTTTGAAAGTTTACAACAATACAGTTCTGTGCATAAATACAGCTGTATGGTTCGTAGTCTTGTCTTTCTTTTTCGTTTTCTGTCCCTTGTGGGATATAAAGTGTTAGATTCTTCTAAAATACACCCATCTCTTCTTAGTTATTTTAGTGCTTTCACTGGCATTCTCTGGTTATTAGCAGTTGTTTGAACAATAGCAATATTGTCTTTACTTGGCACTGGAGTAAAATTAACTTTTCAACATTATGAAATGCTTCACATCTTGGCTGTGCTAGTCTCAATCATTGCTGGAACATATCGTACCAACATATATCAATAAACATTCCTTTAGATTCATTGACCATACTTTTGTAGCAAAAAGTCGCAGGTTTGATTGGGGTTTTACGTGGTACTCACCGGTATTTTACCTATATGACGACGGATTATCCACTTCACACTGTGCTTTACCTAATTACAGTGGAGAACCCGATGGAAACCCCATAAAGATCACCAGGCAATCGCCGCAGCCACATCGTGTGACTCACTCATATACCTGATGGTCGATACATCGAAGTAAGATTATTAAGCACACACGCTATCCACTAAGCCAAGGTGGAGGTCCCCAAAAACAAAGAAATCCAACATATCCGCTTTGCAGAAACAATTGCTCCCAACTTCAGAAGGAGGTGGTGCAGATGTGTATTTTAATGTCAGATTTTATAATAGATCTGATAACTGAAGAAGGTATACGTTATGCTTTTAGGTTACCTGAAATCACATCGCAAATATAATTCAATCACATTTTCGGAAGAGCCAGTTGGTGATTGGTTAAAATGTCACTGAGGACGGTGATGACAATTCTAACCCTCCACGGGTTACGTTACCGCTTTGTTTATCGCAGTTCCGACTCCCTCTCTTCACAGCCTGGCACTGCATGAGCATACAAATAGTTAAAATCCATCTCGAAGACAAAAACAGCCTATTCTATAAATAAATATATTCATTATTCCGTAAACAAACTTGTGGTGTTGTGATAATTTTTATTCCCAAAGGGGTAAACACACGTTACATCCCAACGTGCGATTGTCCATGTACCAAATTTCCAAAAATAAAAAAATCTGAGTGATGGCGTTGTCATGGCAGCATGCTATGTCAGGGGAGGCAACTTCTGATTGGTTTTTGACAGTTTACTGCATACAAAGGGGAAATTAGGAAGAGCCCCTTTTGAGGCCACGGGAGAGCTGTTTTTCTGTCTTTTTTCGGGTTATAATGGTGTTTAAACCCTCGACGTCGGACATGGTTAGTTTTTTAAGACTTCTGTCATCATTTTGACCCCTCGTCAAAACCCTCGACGCCTGCGGCGGTTGGGGTATTGACTCGGTGTCAAAATGACGACAGAGGTCTTAAAATACTAACTAAGACCTCCGGCTCAAACTTAAGCCTCCAATCAATTATTGCAAACGGTTGGACTTAAGTTGGTAGGTGTCTTTGAGCAGAAAAAATGTGAATTCTGATTAATCAGCTCTACGAAACTTTTCGAAGCATAACCAGGATTTTATCGACACTCAAGTTAACAAAAGTTGCATTTTCTTTTAATTACAAACATAAGCACCCCAACAAACTGCAACTTATTCAATTTGGGCATTCTGGTCTCAAACTGTTATAATGTATAAGGTCTGTCTCTCATTGACATTGTGATAAAGATAGGGCCTATACTTGAGATAATTGCAATTTCATAACATTCATTTCACATATGTTTACCCATTGAGCTCAAATGGAGTATTTCGCTTGCTGGTCACTTTGCTAGACTTGTCACGTTCAAATTGCGTGTCTGCTGGGTTACACTCTGGGAATCCTTATGACAATACAGAAGAAGGAATGTTAATAAAGCTTCTGTTAAAAAGAGGCTCAAAATGGGAGTAGTTGAAATTCATTGCACTTCGCTGGTCATTCTTATTGCCAACGAGCTGGTGCGTAGTTCTCAACTAAATACCTCAAACTACCTTAATTCAAATATGTTTGTTTGTTTCTTTGAATGGGATTTAACGTCGTAATCAATGATTTTTCACTTATATGACGACGAAATGTCCTCTTCACACTGTTCCATGACTAATTACCATGAAAAACTGATTACCCCTCGAATGCATGAGCTACATTGTATGACTAACTCATATAGCTGATTGTTAACAGACAGTCAACGGTAAGTGGGAGTAGGATAGGTAAGCCCTACCGTTAAGCCACGGCGGCGGCTTCACCATATTAATTGCCATGGATAGGCTTTGGGAACCAAAAGGGAAGACTTTGGGAACCAAATATGCACAGATGAAGTTCTGTGTTCGGGTTTATATTATATCATAAGAAAATAAAGTTCAAATGAACATCATGATAAAATGGTATCGTGAATTCAATACTGGGAAATCAAATATCCACACAAAACATAATATCCAGAGGACATGATATAATGTCGGTTGATTCTATTTTATAGCGGCTGTTCTCGCAGAGCAAGAGACCCAACGGCTGCCAAGGAGGAAAATAAAAGAACAATACCGCGATTTTATTATGATGAGATATTCCAGAAACCATAGAAAATATCGATTTGGAAAACCACAAAGAATAATGAAATACATTGTTATTATAACATGTATAGTTTCTACCAAAGGAAATATGTCTTCGTCTTCTACTTAAGTTATGTGTACAATGCTAGTTTATATTGTGTTTACTCTTAACCATAACGTTTAGTTCTGATGAAACCACCATGTATTGTTCGTTTCATGGGGATTTAAAGTCGTACATCATATTCTATTCCAATATACTTATATTTGTCACGTTTACCTTTACCTTTAATACGGTATGAAACTGGCCATCGAGTACACAAATTCTGGGTCTGAGACGTCAAAAATGCACATTGAAGTAGGCCTAGCAGTCCGACAAGTAAACCCCGGAACCACAACTGCGTCCAATCGAATAGAAGAAAGCAGACGTAAATCAAAAATCTTCCAGAGAACCGTAGCAAAATTAACTGTTTATGGGTGAATAAAATCTTGATAATTACTATCACATAAATAATGAATTACGTTTATTTCCTAACCAGTATTGTGTGGCTTTTTAAAAACAGTTGTGATGGCAATATTGATTGATTGATTGATTGGTGTTTAACGCCACATTCAGCGGTATTTCAGCTACGCTGTGGCGTGAACATGTAGTAAAAACTGCTCGAGTCCATTATGTTTGTGAAAGATGCGTCATGAATACATCTGCTTTCTTGGATCTATGTGGTTATAGGCCCAGCATAAAACATGGGTGTTTTTAAATAGTGTTATACTAGAACGAGTAAAGACTTCGTGTCACTTTAAGCTGCAGTCTCGATATAGATTCTTAATCAATCAAGATGTCCAGACAACCCCTATACGTTATGCCAATGTGTATGCTCCCAATCCGAGATAGAATAGTGTTCAGAACAATAGCAATAGAGAGCACATTTCTTAATTTTGGTTTCCAAATTTGACATGCAGGCTTATTAGAGTTTGCTAAAAGAATAACTTTTTTTTAGTTCGATAGAAAGATGAACAATACAGATGGAATGAACCAGATTTTCCTGCCATTTAGCTTGTACGGTACCACAGAAATAACGTAATAAATGCTATACAACGTACAGAGGGTGGGCCGTGAACAATAAACCGCGAAATTCCTGTTCGGTTAAGTCAAGTTGCAATCCTGTCATCCTAATTGTCTTGAGGAATACTTCAATTGTACATTTTTTTACTTCCAACGCTGTTCTTATAGTTTGCCAAATTTAACGGAATTAATGAAAGCTACATGTATAAGTGTATATGGTACTAAACAGCCAAGAGAGTGTTATTGTATTAGCCCTGGTTCAACTTACTTAATAAGCAACAATTCCGTGGAGAAGAAATTAAATTAATTGTACAAAGAGGGAATCGGCTGCTCATAATGTGCTTGAGAAGAGAGATGGGCTTTATCAGTGTAAAATCTAAATGTCTGAGGCACAATCAATCCAATCCAAACGAACGAACCCAGCGGAAATCCATCCCAGGTATCCATCTTGATTGTTTGTCCATCAGTTTGTCAGGAGCAGTCGCATTTTGCCTTTAGTGGTTTACATGCAATGACCGACAGAGAATGGTATACGCCTCAACTTAAATTAACGTCGAAATCAAATAACAAGTATACTGTGGGTAAGTTATTCCTGCACGAATCGATAGCATACACATTAAACCCAGAAAGTTGAGGCTTGGACAATCCTTACTGACTATAATACAATTGCTTCCTGTGTTAGCCAACTAAATTTACTGTTGTGCATTTGGTAATAAGGTGAATAGAATCCATTACACGGCTTACAAGTAGGAGACCACATTTCTAGCCAATTGAGGTAAAGAAAAGAATTTGTCCTGTCACTGAACATTGCTGGATTTCAAGATTTTGCATCATAGTGTTGCACTTATAACCAGTATTGCCAAATCCACTGTTGAGCAAAATACCCCTGGGGTAGACATCAGAGACACAAGCAAATAAACAAAACTGCGGGGCACAAGAAACCACTGTCTGTGTCGAAATACCGTAACGTCAAAAGACAAATAATAAGTATGGACCAAGGGTATTTTACTAAATAGTTTTTTCATTAATCTTTCAATATTTTTCCTCTCCAAAAAAAGAAGCATATTAGTATATTTCGTTTCAGTTATCTTCCAGAACGTTGTTGTGGTGAACCGGAGGTAAGGACAATAGGTTTAACCTTCGTCTGTCCGTCCGTCCGTCAGTTTGTAAGACAATGCTTCTCAACGCTTCTGCTGATTCAATCAGTGCTGCTAATAATGTTTGCCATTATGTTAAATTATTGCCGATTGCAGGATTTTTTTAAATACATTTTCATAGAATTCAACTCAAACGTGCTTATTAGAACTCACTTATGCTATGCAGGTTAAGTGGCAGTTTTTTAAGCTTTTGTAAATTTTTAGCCATTTTGATTCAGAAAAGCATTAAAGACACATTTATGTGTACCACTGTTATATTCTTCATTGGAACGGTATCCAATCACCATAAAAAAATATATCAATAGGTTTGTATGGGTTATGTCATTATTGTATTATATCTGTACTATATTAAAAAGGGCAATGTCGGAGTAAGCAGGGAGTTTATTGCCTTTGCGTGCTAGATTTTTACTGTGTGTCAGCAACTTTATCCGATCTAAAATATATGTATGCAGCCCAGAGGCTATGATTGCATTTGTGTCTACTTAACAATATGATTAAAACATTAATACTGCGTACAGAAGTACTGCTTTAATGATATACTGGAGTATTAGGAATATTACCTGGTGCAAATAAAATTGCAATACTCCCACTCTCTCATAAGAACTTCCAAGTGACTCTCATATAGAAACGATAAGTTTGAATGGCTTCTGAATTCATGGACCAACAACCAATATCATATCTTATAATATTTGTTGTATCACCGTTATGTTAAGACAACGCACTTAAATAACTTAACAATGTACCTTTATGGCATATGGGGTTTGAAAAGAAACGCTTGTTAATATATCTTAATTTACTGTAAGACAAAATTGTAATTTCCTAGATATACGAAATGTATAGTTCTTAAATAGTATAATAGCTTTCCCACTTGAACAGAGTATAATATAAATATTGCGACTCTTACCTTACAAACGCTATTACAAACGATCAGACAATAGACGGATCAGGAATACAATTGTTAAACTGCAATATCGAATTAACTTTTCATCAAAGCCTAAAACATAATTATTGCTGCAATACTAACATGGTGAGAACGCTTAGTTTTGTAAAAACATTTAAACTAAACGATAATACACCGTCGGCCATTGAACCCTATAAATTGGGAGTTTTCGATAAACGAATAGATACTTTTTACATTTAAAGTAGATACTTTACAGTTATTGACACAACGAATATCTGCATGCTGCATAGCCGTTTTATATTAAGATATTTTTTTTATCTTATTTTGAAGTAAAATGCTTTTTACAATGAAAGAGTCATTTTATTAAAAGAGTGTCCCATTCAGATTCGAATCCTTTTTATGAAGCTTGTTTCATCAAGTATAGGTTTTAACCATCGGCAACAGAGTTGCAATAAATTAAAATAAAGCAGTTCATTCTACGTGTTTATACTTTTATTATATCATGTAATATAATTCAGTCCTTCTGTGTTTATTTTTGCTGGGGGTG
>JARFOD010080682.1:0-19659 GCA_031763545.1 Mopalia muscosa
GTCAGTCCATCACAGGATCACATACTGGCCACAACACTGCCTGTCCATCACAGGATCATATATTGGCCACAACACTGTCAGTCCATCACAGGATCACATACTGGCCACAACACTGCCTGTCCATCACAGGATCATATATTGGCCACAACACTGCCAGTCCATAAGCAGGATCATATATTGGCCACAATACTGCCACTCCATTAGCAGGATCATATATTGGCCACAATATGGCCAGTCCATCACAGGATCACATATTGGCCACAATACTGCCAGTCCATTACAGGATCATATATTGACCACAATACTACCAGTCCATAAGCAGGATCATATATTGGCCACAACACTGCCAGTACAACCGACAAATATTTTCTGACATAAGGAGTTGTTTCATCTTGATGAGGAGCAGCCAATACACTACTGGATGTAACTGTTGAGCTGTAACAGCCTGTAAGCTTCTGTGTCTTTTCTTAATACTGAAGGAAAATTAATTTTCCTACAGAGAAAAACATTAGACATATTTTGTTTGTGTTTAATAGTGTGGCCTTTTTCTTTTGGAATAAGCTAACTGGAAAAATAATTAATTAAAATTACTGAAATATCCTCAGAAAAGGCAATTAAACATCACTCAATTAATCTTACAACAAATCAATGTAATATTAAATTATGATTTATTAAAATCCTTCGTTTTTTAATATCTGGTCACAATTAAGTCACTATGTACCAATTACCAGGTATGACAATGTGTCTGTACCTGTTTCATTTTCTCACGATTATCTGCTAAATTTAACCATCAAATTAATTACTTTGTATGTTATCATGGTGAAATATTTCCTACCACACAAGTATAATTTCCTGTTGATATTAATTTAAAGCTAGTCTGTTTATAATCTTTTTTTTCTCTGCCCTAACTGTGTTATTTGTAAAGGTATTTTGACATTACTATTAAGTAAGGTGTATTAATATCCTGGGTTATTTATTAAATGTCATAATACTACTTACTTATACAGTTATTTAATAAATGTCAAAACGCTACTTATTTATAAATACAAACAATGCAACCATTTTGTTTTTAAATATATAAGCTTATATATATAAATACCAACACAAACATGTTTATTTATAACAGATTTAAGAGATAAATGCTTTCGTTTTTTCTCTTTTTTACCTACAAAGGTTTTACAGAATATTTCATTTATATGTTATGAAAACACATTGCGAATTTGGTAAGCATATTTTATTGATCAAATTAAAAAAAACAATGTTTTCACTGCGTGTTAGTGGTAATAATAAACATTTAAAGTGTTAAGAAAAATAATATCCAAGTGACCTAGTAAATCAGTATGGTTATTTAATATATTTATAGCAAAACTGGCCATTGTATTTCTCTTGTGTCAAACAGGGACAGTGTTAACTAAAGCTTTTCAGATTTTCTTTTATGAAGAATCTTCACTTCTTCCCTGAGAATTTAGATCCTAAATTTTGAAGTGTCCTATTTAATATGAGTTTATAGAGAATATAGCATGCATAGCCGTTTAAATAGACCAGCTTTGGGTTTCTTCAATGTATAATTTAGGGTGAAGTGTCCTATTTCATCAGATGAATTCATATATATAATGGTTAGATGGGGCTCTCTCCCAGAGGATCACTATTCAATTATTGAGGCAGATTTTTTTTAACACTGCCAGCAATAAAAGACCTTATGATTCAAACCAGCTAGCTGATCTAAACTGTTTGTAGCATACAGGTATTCTATACAGGTGTTTTTCTTCACAGTTGTGGAACAGGGTTTTCCCAATTAAAACTAAAAAATAAACTTAAATAAAAAAGAATGAGACTGTTTTGGAATCTCTCACCCTTAAATTGTTAAATGAATTATTATTATTTTTTAAATTAAACTGTTTAAAGTCTAAATACCAGAACACAAAATAGTACTGAAACTCAGCGCATTAAACGGCTACACTATATTATTTAAACTGTTCAATCGCTTAATTTCTAAATGTTCAAACTCTATTTTACAGCGCATTAAAAAGCTACAATATATACTATATAAACTGTTCAATCTCCGAATTTCTAAATGTTCAAACTCTAAACTGACACTGCTAGCCTTCTTACGACAGGATGTTTCAAACATAGACCAATATTGACTTTCATGTGGCAATGGAGGATTATTAATTTTAACATAGTAAAAAGCGGTTCACATGCTTTGGTGATGTAATTGTGACTTGTTAGTGTTGGTTTAAGCTTAAAGCTCAGAAAATATATATTACATGTACAGTAGGTGAATTCCTCATGTGCATGGTGTTACACACTATAAATCAATCTAAACAAGAGAATATTTAGACTACGAATTGCATGTTGAATAAAGAAATATTTAAAAAATGTAATTAATATATATTGTCATCCAGAAATATAGTATTAAAATTGTTCTTTGTAAAAGTTAGACCTCTTGGTCAATCAGACTCTTTATTGTTACATTACGATTTAGCTGGAAGCGTGAAAAGCTTGATTGAAAAAATAGTTTAATACAAATACGTGCAAATTAGTTTCTTTGGTTATTAAAAAGTATATTATTAAGATAAAAACACAATAGCAGTTACTATGGTTTAAACTTTTTAAACAATTATGTTTTGGTTCATTAAAAGTCTGGTGGTGTATGAAGAAACTTGATAGATTGCCGCTATATATTTATGTTAACTAGTATTCTTAGTTCCTGTTTAATTAAAACTGTTTGTAAATATTTTGTAGCCTGTTAACACCTGCGTGCCAGGTATCGTCATTTGTATTCTAGTTCAGCTTATTTCTTATCTGTTCAGGGTTGATGAGCTTCTCATATTAGCCATGCATCACAATATTCACACTATTAAATTGCTAGTTGTTTGTTTAATAATGACGTATTTAACTTTTTTCTCAGTAAAATCATTACTTTCTTTAATTCAAAAGTTACACACTATGAACAAATATGAATGCAAGAAGTTTTTGTTTGAGGTTGATTTTTCTAGATTTAAGAAGGCATTACAATTAAAATAAATTTGATTCTTATAATTTATTTTTTGCTAATGTTTGGTGCCACCAAAAAGTATGCCAATTTCTTGTATTTAAATATGTTATTTTGTTCACACAAATACTTTCAAAGGTATGTAGTGAAATCACTATGTTGTTTTAATCTGGCATTGCCGTGCTTGGTGTTTTTGTTGTACCTATCAGTTTGGTATGTGAATTGTAAAGATTGATCTCTAATCAGGGGTATAAGGCTCATGTCCAGACTCGTCCACATGGATTTATTCTCCAAATCTACCCTCATTACAATATTATAATAAGTATTGAGTCTGACTACAAGGCCCCTGCGTGCCATTCACATTTAAGAAGCTTACCCCGCCTTAATAAAGTTGAGTTCATTGAATAGATTGGTACCTTTCCATGCAGAGTTCACACTGATTTATTCTCCTAAGTCCCAATGTCAATCCATTGTAAAAATCACCATCTGTTGTTGTATCAAAACTTTAAATCATACCAAAAGCTTTAAGAATATCTGTCTATTAAAGCTACCCAAAAATTTAAATTATTGTTTTTTCTTTATTTTCCCAATTGAATCTGAGGACGTTGAAATACCGTTGACGTTTTCATTTTAATGTATGTAGTACCTTAGCTAACTGCTATCAGAGTACTTTGGGAACAGGAATCTGCCTCAAACCACCTGCACTGCTCTGTCCATGTATGCCTATATACCATCACAGGACTCCATGTAACTTATCCTTTCTCTTTGATGAGCATAACACCAGTCACCAGTTATATCTAGCATGAACCCATTAACATTAGATGCCCAGTTCCTCACAGAGCTTTGAATATTGACAGTTTTGTGTGAATTTGTACCTGTGAAAATTAAATTATCTGCACAGGTGACTCATAACACTGTCTTACTTTTCTATGTTATGTGTGAACAGGGTTAAGTTTCCTGTCAAATTTTAGTACTTCGTGTTACTGCTTGTTGTTTATTCCAGTTAGGAATAACCGTTGACCTACTGGGAAGTGACCATCAGTTTCCTAAAATACATTGATTTAAATCTCATTCTTTGTACAATTTAATTCAAATAGAAGGAGAATAAACTATCATCACAATACAGAAAGAATTTTTTGGCTTGAGTTTATTTGTAGATGTGCTGATTTCAACCTTTAAAGACTGTATATCCTGATCTGCTGCAAAAAATTTACTCACTGAAAAATGAATTTTACAGATCATACATGTATGTGTATGAGCTGGCATCTCCATTTTGTTTAGCAACAGATGCCAATGTTGTTTTTAGGAGACATAATGCCCCAGGGTAGCAGGGACTACAGATTACACACAACACCCAGCATTTCGTTTCGAGCGTACTGATATGGAAAATGTACCATATGGTTGATGTATATTTGAGATTTAACATTGCAATTGGATAGACTAATTGCATTTTATTTAAAATACATGTTGTTGGTTTTCACTCATCTGTGTGTTTAAAACCTTTATAACATTTTGTGCATTTGTCACGATTTGTTTTTCTTTCTCTGGTTTACTCATTTCAATAACTTTCAACATTTTTAATCAAGTCTATTTCCCATTCTCCATAATACTACAATGAAACACATCGTTACTGTTAAAAATTTTCAGATTTTATTAGCAAAAATATGATAAAACACTATAAAAATCAGTTGTGATCAGTCTTGAATAATTAGAATCATAACTGCTTGAGAAATTGGCCATTGTCAGGACTAAAATGAGTTTCAGGGTGGATACTAGTTCCATGTCTAACAATGACTGTGATTGAATGCACCCTAACCTGTTCAGTCCTGATCAATATTTGGCTATTTAATTCAAAGTCAGTCAATATTTTTGTAATTAATTCCGACTTGATCTGGTTGAGCGTGCTTTGATTGTGTCCAGTGGTGATGTTGTCCAGATAGTGCTGGTTGAGTTCTCTCTGAAATGAAGGATTTGTTGGTCAGAGCTACACCTGTTAGACTGCCTTTATCAGGATCTTCCCCTTCCAAATACCTTGTCAATCAAACTATTGTACTAATTTGGTAATCCTTCCAGTCGTTGCCCCATTGCCCCAGGGAGAATTCATGTTTAGCTTTATTTCCACCCAGTAGTGTGGTCCCCCAATACTTTCTTTATTCCAGTTACTTTGGACTCTACCTTTCCCTACTAAAGTAATCTGATAATGAAAACAGACACCTTGCCCCCAAGTGATTTCTCTCAATGTCGACCAACCCTTTTCATGCCCTGGGGAATTTTGTTTTACTCTCATTGACCAAAACTGTCAAACTCTGACTGGAGTTTCAAAAACAACAGCATACCTTCCAATGTACAGATGGTTTCTAAAGAAAACACTGGTCAAAAGTCACAAGAATTAAAGATTTTAATGAACTCCTCTGCCCTAGGTGCAGATTGAAGGACTCTTTATCATGGCTTGAGAAGTTCAATTAAAGCTACAGCCTACATGTACTTGCAATCACTGAATGACCCGTTTGGGCCGTTAGAGTGAGCTTTTTGTTGCCCTGGTGTTAAAGGGCAGCACAAAGTCTATCTGTTTATGGTATTGCATCTGGGGAAGGTCTCGTCTTGTAATGATTTGTTGCCAGTGAGGAAAAGCATCCTTGGATTCTTTTACCTATTGGACTAGCATGCCATCACATGAGAGAAATGATATGTGTCTTAAAACTTAGGGCTTAGTCAAAGGTGTGTCCACTCATCCTTTGGAAACCCTGAATTGAACAGCTGTTTCATTTGGACACCCTGTTTTTAAAAACTTCAATATGCAGGAGATTGTATAAAATTCAACACATTTTAGGTTTTGGACACCATACTTTTCATTTCTGCTTACAACTATAATAAATCCAATCAAATGTTTTCAGTGAGGATAATATTAATGGCCTTAATGTTTTGATGGACAACTTGGCTAAATTTGATTTTCATGTATATATATATGCCTTTGCCAGTAATATATATATATTCTAAACATTTATTTACTGTACTGGCTTAGGAATGTAAGTAAGATTACTTTAAAACGGGTGGTAAATTAAATTTTACCTTTCAAAGCAAACTGTGGTACATACATGTAGATTGTACTCTTAGGAAATGCAATGTATTGTACATGTAGTACTAAATACAAAAAAATTCTCTATTCCGAGGCCCCCATAAAAAGCATGGTTAACCCACTGAAATGGTGAGCGAAATAATGAAGAAATAAATGATGTTTGAGACAAGTAATGTGAGATACATGTATACATATTTTAATATTATGAGTTGTTAATATAAGAAGTCGTGTTAGGGATTTAACTCACGTACCCCATGCTCTTAGTGATTGTTTGATAAACTTTATCTTACATATATTTTTTACAAAGATTAAACACACTGTCAAAAGAATGTCAACTGATTTTTCTCATGCAGTACAGTATTTATATAATATATATATATAATATTTAGCAGTTTAATCAAAAACTGATCACTGATGTTGTATCCCCAACTAAGATCTTTACTTCCTGTGTCAGTTTTTATTTTTATTTTTTTCTTAAATTTTTTTTATTAATATTGCATGCATTTTCTTTTGACTGTCTCTTGTTATTAAATACAAACATTATTGATTGCACAGCACAGCAATATCCCCCTGTTAATTATTCATATATTCACCACAAGTTATGTATACTGTTCAAATAAAAGGCCTATTACATAGCTTTTTTTGTTAAATGTGGACCCCAAGGGCAGGGTGTGTTATGTATCAAGATATTCATATTTCTCTTTATTCATGAAGTACAGTGTATACATGTATTAACGTCTTACATGAACTACTTGTGGAGGGATGTGCGCCTCTTTGTGATGCTAATTATGTAACCCCCATAAAATAGAGATAAAAATAATTTTGTTAATTAATGTTTAACGTTTTAATTACGTCTACCGGTTTATTTCTGCTGTTTTTTAATTAGGATATATTTTACAGGTGTTATTCAGCTAGTCTCCTACGTCAAAATAAGCGGAAATGAAATAATATCAACAGCTAATTAAAATATATAATGTGCAACGAATATGAAACAAAAAGTTGAATGATTCATGTATGTTGGGAACAATTGTAATAAATGTAATTTATTATGGGCCCTAAGCCAACGTCCAGTGGTTGACTCATCAGACTACTGATCGTCCACTCTCAGGTGAGAGCCCCCCTGGTTACCTCAATTATAGACAGTCAAACAAGGTGACTCAGGCAAGTGTGGGGGGGGGGGGGGTGGGGTTGTGGAGGTTTTATTTCTCATTTTCATCATTTAAGTAAAGCAGAATGAGAAGTGGACAACTCAGTCCATATGAGTGAAATACCCTTGAATATAATGACATTAAACTCTAATCAAACAAATAAACAAATGCTTAATGTTGTCCATTGTAAATATTTCTTATTTACACTGTTATCAAATTTATAACTTTTTTTCTTTCAATTTCACTTTAAGGAACAGTTCGTAGGCAGTAATCTGTATTTTAATATTTAGCACTAATTACCAATGTCAAGTTAGATCTTACAAACCTTGTCCACAAAAATAAAAAACCAATTGTTGATGGCAATAACATGTGTTGAATTTAGTTGCACGTAGATTTGTTTTACCAAGTGTGAAGGGGACATATTATCATGAACAGGTCAGTCGCCTCCCAACCTGGAATATACTTGCTGTGGTTGAACAGGTGAATGTGACTTCTTTAAAATAACCCTGAAGTAAGGCATAGAGAGAAGAGAGAGTTGTATAACTTAAGAGATTCTTAGCTTCCCAGATTCCTAGTTGCTCCAGGTTCAATATTGACAGTTAACAAACGCCCCTGACTCCTGGCCAATTCCCTTCTTTAGTCGCCTTTTTAACGACTCTGAGAGAATTAAATGCAAAATTCCTTCATGGCCTGAACGTGTTAGGTTTACTTTAGAGATGCATCCTGTAGAAGTTTAGCTATAGCCCCTTCTAACCACTAACCCACTATACATGTATGTGGTATATACATGTCAGTGACTTCAGATTACACATGCAGACCTACTCAATGTCCCTCTCATAGTGGTCAATACATTTGCAGTTGAAGAACATTTCCAATGTATGGTCTTAGTTTGTTTATTGCAAACTTTTGAATTTAGTGTTGTGAGGGAGAAGTTTAACATAAGTTTTGACCACCCTTGTCTTGTTTTCCTGTTGAATGTTGTCTGTCTAAAATGTCCTGACCTATCTCAATATATAAATCCCTCACAAATGCCTCGATGTTAAAGTGTAAAATGTCAGTGGTGTTTAGGACTGGGGATCCTCTCTTACCTCACAAGGTTTCTCACCTGTATGTGAGAGATCTTGCCCTGCCTTGTAAAGGTCAGCTGCGCCCAGGAGAACCTGCCCAGTCAGCTTTCTCCACAGCCATGGGTTAAATGACACAGGTGCTTGTGTGTACTCGCTAAGAGTAAAACTTGTCTTCTACAAACCCCAAAGTTTTGATGTCCTCACAGAGATGTGTCAGATATTTCTAGCATTGTTATTATTGAGGGAATTCAACAGTTTATCTTCCGTCACCCTTCAAATAGTTAGAAAAGTTTCTAGAGTGACAATCAATTGTACTTGTGTATTCTGGTACAACTTGACAAGGCCATTGGTTTTGGTATGTCATTGTTAAATTGCTTAAACAGGTCATCTCGATGAGTCGCTCATAGTTTATTATTATGTACAGTTCATGCCTATTACACATGGTAAATTATTATCTATAGTATTTAAAATAAAATAAACAGAAAAATTTCTTTCTATAAATTGTATTGAAAGATAAATAAATTTCTATGTTTTTATTTTAATTGTTTGAGTAAAAGGATAACTGTACTTAATAGCACAGGAACAAGATTAACTTTCCACCATTATCAAAATACTTCACATTTTATGGTTGTGGTAATGTCCATGATTATTGGGAATACAGCCCCTTCATATAAGTGAAACAGCCTTGAGCATGGCATAAAACATCAATCAGTTGAGCACAAGGACCAGTCCTATCTCCTCCTTGTGATGTATTTTCAAATGTTAGTTCCATCCCTTGTTTTGATTCTTCATTTTTGACATTTTGATTATTTCTTTTTATACATTTTTAAAAAATACAGTATCATTATTTTAATTTCAATTGATTAGAACTGACAAATCCTACCTTATTTTTGTTGTTGGCTACCTGAATTGTGGTACATGTGCTTATTGACTGAATAGGCTTGTTGTCTTACTCACCTTTTATCTTCTGTTGTTGTTAACAAACAGCCTTGCGTGAGAGAATGTTACCTATTTTCTAATTAACAAACTTTGTTTAGATTCATGGTAACCTGGTCAATACAACCTAGGTATTACAACCCTTGTTTATTAACACTGACAGTGACTTTAATCTACTAATGTATGCAGGTGGTAAACCATTGTATTTATCCCTCCACTACTTATTTATTAGAGCTCTCTGTAAACATTGATTTCAGTTTCTCATGTTTGATGCACTGTCATACATGTAGTTTGATAACTGCCACCAGCTCAATACATGTATCCTTCTATTTGGGTTGTTTTCACAAAGAGGACTAAAGTCGGGAACTTTATACCGCCTGATGATGTTATATTTGTGAATCAATAGCATTTAATGTGTATCATCATCTGAAACTGATATATGTAGTATTCCGCTTTGGTAGTTTAACAAACTGTGATATCTTAGCTGACTACAATTGATAATCACTGTATTTTGTGACATTTTGTCCAATTTGAATAGAAGTCTGGAATTTTAGTCTGTTGGGACTGTTATTTAGTTACTTTATATTTTTTTCATTCAGCTATAATTAAGATTACTCATCTTTTGTTGGATATACCTGTCCTTATAAAATAGCTATTACAAATTCCTCCTCCTGTACACTGAACTATTCTGTTTAGATATTGTCACACCTGGAATACCTGGAATTCTTTGATCTCCACTAGTGGGTAGAATTCATGGTATCATCTACTAAACGGTTCATTCAAATTAAACTATGTGCTTCTAACAGTGTGAAAGGTTATCAAGTTTTGTCATTAGTTTGGTTTTTGTGTGTAAATATGAGATAAAGAAGTCTAACGTTTGGAATGTATTGAAGGTACATGTCTAGCAAAATTCAGGTATAGAAAATTAAAAGAACACTGTGATTCGTTTTCCTGTCTTTTCATTAAAAAAATAATCTATTTTCTTCATTAAAGAAAAAGAGGTGAATAGTTAAGAAATATGTATCTTCAGCAGGTTTTTTGTGTTAGCTACATTGGCCAGCGTTGAGTGTAGTCCTACCATCTGCATGTAGCCACTGAGGTCTACCTGGGTGGATATTTACTCTGGCTATTTAGTATAGGCTGGTGAATCAATTTGCTAAGAGGGACCATGTAAGTGTACTGACATAGGTAATACAGGGCTATTGGGAGCACATTGCCTGTCACTCTTCACAATCTATCACCTATAGATCCAGCACATCTTTTCAGCTCCTCTCATTGTGACCACCCCTTGGCCAACATACGATATTTGACCATGGTAAATATAAACCTTCTGGGTAAATATCATTGAGTCAGTATAGCCAAGGCTTGGCTTTACTGGGGACTGCTAAAAACTGTTGTCTTGTCTGAGAAAGCTACAGTCAATATTTAGCTAGTCAGCTTTCTGACAATGTATCTTACTGGTCTGTTGTTCATAGTGGTACATGTGTGTACCCCAGGTAGTAAGGTAACCTTGTTCCATCCAAATTCTTCCCTGATGAATACAATAGAAGGCAGTCTATTTCAGAGCTACTGGCTAATAAAAGCAGCATCAATGACATAATTAGAACACCAGTATTAACTCTGATTTGTTTTTTAATGAAATCAGTCGGCTTTTTGCCATTGTTGTTTGTCTTAGAAAAAACATATTATCTAACAGCATAAAGACCCTGCTAAATGAGAAATAATTATCAATAAAAATATTTTTTTGTAAATAATTACCGCAGTCCACTATCAGCTACTGGTGGAAACAAAGAGACTCTAGGTCTGATTGTCTTTGTAGTGCAATCAGTTTTTTACATTTTTTTATATTTTTTTTATAGCATTTAGACTTAAAAGAATAAAAGAGACAGGTAATAGTTTAATGGCTGTGCTGTGTTTTCCAAGGGTTACACAGACTCTGTACTTAGTAATGTTGAACTGGTGAACATATATATCAACACCAGATCTTTGTTATGGCATGTTTAATCCTTTCTGGATAAACAAAAGTTTATTAGATCATCAAAAACAGATTTATTTTTATTTCATTATGATGAAGACACTTATATTTCAAGATACTATATAATATAAAGAAGTTATAAATCTATACAAATTAAAACACTACATCATTGAAAAGATTAACAGAGGAGCCTAAGTGATCCATGACAAATGAGTAAATAGTGAGGTTACTTAACAGACCAGCACATATATAAAGCCATTACGAGAGATGTCACAATGAATTCCCGCTGTGTGTGTCAGTTTAATGTTGTAGTTGAATTAAACTCTGCAGGCATCAAAATAGGCTTCAGTCTATGTAGAAAAAAATGTTTAGTTTTCCAACATGAGACAGCCTTTATGCTTACTATAAACATATTTTCAAAACACTCAACATCTGCCCACAGATTTTTTACAGACTCCTTTTTATATATTTTTTATTGGCGTGTGATAAACCAGCTGTTTTTCACCAAAAACAATTAACCAGAATAATTTGCCAAAGATCCATATCTGGACTAATTCAATGGGCTCACTTTTGTCGTCAGGATATTGTTTGGTGTTTTTCTTCAAGCACAATAGGTATATATACATGTATATATATTATGCCTGTTTGGCTCTATATCTTATACTGCATCATGCAATTAAAAGCTTGTGTGCCTTTCATTCGTACGGCATAGATATTTGGTTCATGGAGATGTAATAAGTAGAGCCTCATGGTAGGCTTACTGTTAATATAGGATGTGGGGGAGATTTTTATGGTTTTGTTGGACTATTTGATAAGTTGTGGCAAAGGATCTGCAAAGTATGCCTATATCTGCAAGTAAAATACTTTTAGGTTAAGCATTAAAAACTCCAAGAAAATATAGATGTGGTCTTGTATTATACTGTACTTTACATGTACATTTTACATGTTAGATTTACATGTATCTAGAAAAGATTAAAAATCAGCAATATATATTTTTTTTTAACTTAACTCCCTTCTGTCCAGAAAATCAGTTTTTAAACCTAAACTGGCTGACGACAGACCTGAATATGGGTCTGGCAATAAGAGACAAGTCTGGACTGTGCGGTAGTTTCCTTCACTTTGAAGTCTCTGTATTGAGGTTCCCCTTAGTTTTATTGGCGGTCCATCGGCTGTAACAATGGCTTCTGTTTTTATAGCCTTTGTTAGGTAAAGCAGCTGCTATTATATATTGCAAACATTAATCTGATAATGTTTCAGTAGTGCAGTAAACTAGATTTAAGTAGAGTAGTTTAACCTGTCCCCCTAACTTCATTGTACACAATTAAGAGAAGTTTATTACCCTGTCTAGTAGACATGTTTATTTAAATGGTCATTGGGCCAGTGTGTTTCTAGTGTTGTAAATCTCATAATGACATTGAGTACCCATTTAGAGGCACCCAGGGGCAACTACACTGCTGATTTAGACCCTGACAAGATGATCTTAGAAATAGAATGGCCATTTAACATAATACATGTCATAAACTAACATGGTTAAAGTTAAAATTGTATAATTATGGTTAAAGTCGTCTAGAAGTTTTATACCTGAAGTTTTGTATGCCAAGGTACTTTTCAAAGCTAACAACTACATTGCCATGCATTTGTCTTGTTGAAATGTTTAAAAGAGGACAAACTTTTGTGTTTTAAATGAAAAATAATATCATTATTTGCTTTAAAAGTAATGATATATGCTAAAGCTTTCTGCCTACATGCTTATTCAGTCTTTATGAAAAGGTGTCAAAATTGTATTGTAAAATATCTTTGGCAGCATCAACAATGCTCAAAGATTGTTATTTTCATCAGTTCTAGTTGGAAAATAACACTGTATACAGTAAAATATTATAGAAGAGTTGCCAAAACAGTTGAGCAGATAATCCAAGGGATGTAAAGTTGTAGTTTTGCCAACCTCTTTAGACAGTTCACACTGCACAGCTGGCTGTCTTGTCAGTTTACCCTGGATGAACCTCTGGGGATGCCCCATACTCAACAATCCACACAGCCTTTACCTTTGACACTTTTCATCAGCCTATTCCAGTTTTGTTTAGGGGAGGTCCTAATTAAAAAATAATGTGTTGATAGATAAGGTTGCATGTAGGTGATAACTGATGACTAGCAATATGTCTTTGAGACGATGGTTAGTTTACTGCAGGTTATAAAGAAAAGAAGCTCTTAGATACAGCCTGATGTTGACATAAGGAAGTAAACAGGAGTCTGAGTGAAGAAAGCCTTGCCTGACAGACTTGTAATTGCCACTTGAGCTACTCAGATAACTAGTTTCTTATCCTTCTGTACTTTCTGTTAAAACAGCCTTTGTGGTGTTTCCTACTTAGGTACTTGTGATAACTGTTAATGTAACTTACAGACTAGACCTCACCAGAGACCAGCTCTGTCGCCCTGATCAGCTTGGGATAATAAAGACCAGTTACCTCAATGATCAAGTTGTGCACATTATATCAGATCCCACAATAATGATCAGATTCTGATCAAGATTGAGATTCACTCAGTTTTCTTCATTTGGGGAAAAATATAATTTGTTTGACTGAGAAGATTTTGAAATGCACAGTTTTTTACCCACAGCTTTATTATGACAATTCACAAAAAAAGTTTGAGTTTAGTGATGGTTCTCTTAATTTGTGCAATGTTATTACACACAAGAAACAAGCGTCAGTTTTTTGTGACTTTTCATATGACTCTCACTACTGCACCTTGTCTCTTTTATTTTTGGTATTTTTTGCAATCCATCAAAATTTGTAAAGCCTTTGTTAGGTGTGTGTGAAAACAATACCTAAACAACTTTACTTTGAAGAATTCGAAACTCAACTGGGCAAACTTTAAGAAAGTCCTAAAAGTGTATCCAGAACAACCGAAACACATAATATTTTTGCTTTATTTGTTAAAACACATTAGCGAATTGAAACAAATATAAAACTACATGATGATGTTGAAGTACAAGTGCTGAGATTCAGACATCTCAAAGTTTCCGCAACGGACTTGAGGTTTTTGGCTGCTGTGTCCTTTCTAAACAGGAAGGTAAGGGCCACTTACGTATCAGAAACATGTTTGAAGTGGCATAAGAGACTGTAAGGAGGCTGATGTTGATAAGGTTACGAGGTCGGAGAACACTGATTGGTTTATTGTCTGCATGTCTACTTTACTTGGCTTTGAGTAATTACATAGCATCACGTTCAAAAATTCTGCTCACCTAAACATTACATCATCATGGTGAATGCTGACTCTGTTATACTGTCCACTCAGCAATTTCTCTGAATGAAGGACTTTCTGGCTATTAATTATATTGTCATTAAAGCTTGAGCTGTATCATAAACCAAACGACATGACACTGAAAGAATGTTTCTGCAATTGCCCATCCTCTGCCTCTATATCATACCGATGAGACGCATCTTTATTAATTTAATCAGCAGCCTACATTCCAGACTATGTGAATCCAAGATGTTTTGCAATTCCTGGATTTTCTTTTCTGAACCAGTTTATGAAATTGAGAGTGTCTCAAACATATGATCTAACACACTTGTTATAAAGCAGTGAACGTAGACCTCATTTCTCAACATGTGAAAGGAAAGGATTTATGTGATGGAAAAACCTAGGAATCAGCAATAAACACCGGACACCAAAAAACAAAACCCCTTGGCCACCGGCAACTGTTGCCAAATTAAATTGAAGAAAAACACCCTAAAAGAAAGAATTACTTATTTTGATGAATATTTAAAAAAAATATAAATTTTGGGGGGCTCAAATGTAAGTCTCTTCTTTTGAGAAAAAACAAATGTTTAATTGATGACAGATCATGAAAGACACATATTTGTGGAATTTGCTGGGTGGTACTCTACATGATGGAGCACCATAGAGAATTCTAATTACTTTCACTTTGTGGCTTTTAAATCTAACTGTGATTTATGATTATCCAACATTAATTACAGGAAATCTCTGTGTTCTCTGTAATGGGTGTTTGATTCGGATGATCAATCATCAAATATGAAAAAACTCTGTGGTTTGGAAAATACTTCTATCATTTTGATGTGTATAAAATAAAAAGAACCCTCACCTTTTGACATCCTTGACCAGAGAATATTTATAGGTTTTGTTGAGCCCACCTGTCCTCAATCCATTCATTTCCTACCTGGATGTCTTTATTTGTATTTAATTCAGGTAATAAACCTGTAAGCAGTAAAAACTAATGAGTCCGTCACGACTTAGTAATTAACAACATGTTTATGGGGTAAATAAATATGGCATGTCTTTTTACTGGACAGTGAATATTAGCCATTAATCTTCAGAATATATTGTCCCTATGGGAGAAAGCTTTGAATATTATTGTAAATTAAAAATACTGAAGCAGTGTTGAATCTGGTGGAGACATACAAAACTTTCTTTCACCACAATAAAAGTACGAGTCTAGCTGTGATTTAAACCAATTGTTTTTGCCTCACAGTAATACTGACACATTCAGTTGACATAAAATATGTCCATTTAACAAAAGGTGTTTTAATGCCATTCTAAAGTTGACAATTAAAATAACACAGGAACTTGTGGATATAAAATTTTGATTTATTTAAAATCTATGTCCAGAGATGTTATTTTGTTAAAATGTAGTCAAACTTAAACATGTTTTTGTCATTGGTTTAGAACTGACAATCTTGACCATAATATGGTTAGTCAGAACTAAAACTATGAGATTATCATTGATCTGTTTTAATGGTTTTCTTTCCACCTGGTGAAATTTTTGAGGGAACATTTTATCTCCTAAACATTCTTTTATACTTTTGATTTATGTACCGATATCGGGCGAGTTAAAAGAACTTTATGAAATGATAATTTATTTCTCCTATCTTAGACACATGTCTCCAGATATTAAATCAAGAAAACATTTATTCAGATTTATTCTTCGTTTGCATGGAGAAGACATTTGTTATCAGTTGTTGCTTGTGAATCTGGTTTATAAATTAGCCCTGATCATGTTGAGATGTAAGAATAAAAGATTTGGATGAAATAGTTCTAATATCAGCCATGTTGATTGGTTTGTACTGATCTACCTGCCCCCAGGCTACTTCACATCGTCTCCTGATAATCATAGTTTGTCAGATTTTTGTCAGTTTGTGATTAATGAACCCTTGAAGGTTGACCAATGCAGAGTATATCATAGCCTGAGGGGACACCAGACTAGCTTTGATGTGACATACAGGTCACATGATCTCATGTCCTCAACCCATGGTCACTTAACTGCCATTGTCAAAACGTTATCTGGTCAGATAAAAAATGAATCTCTGTTTTATGCATTTTATTATGAAAATTCTGGTAGCTTTTGTATGAGAGGTCATAGAGTTCAGCCTTGTATGTTTTAATAATTAGATAAAAGATCATTTTATAAACTTTACCAAACCAATTTTGTGTTTATGTTAGGGTGATATGTTGTGTTATTCTGAAAAATGTCAACATTATGTTGAATCAATATTTCAGCATTTATTACGCTATCATCAGAAGAAAATAACAAAATAATAAAAACCAAATTATGTACTGAGTGGTGGATATAATGAAATGAGTAGTATAAAAGATCAACCTGATTTAATTCCTTACAACATTGTCATCCTATGATTTAAATAACAAATCAAACAAATTAACAAACAATGAAGCAGAACATTAACTTATTTTATAAAGTTCCTTCTTCTTTTCCTCTTGCAGGTTCAGATTGAATTAAAAGATGAGAATGATACTCCACCGAAGTTCTTAAAGAGTGTTTACGATGTCACGATTCCAGAAACTCAAATGGTAGGGACAAATGTTGCCATGGTTACTGCAATTGACAGTGATGTTCTGGGTGATGTTTCATTGTCTATATCTGCGGGGAATGACAATGGAGTATTCCAAATTGACAATAATGGTAAGTGAAATGATTTACAATATTAATATCAATATATGTTACTATGATATTATGGTGCTATCCAGTTTCTCTTTTCCTTCATTCTCACCTATTGTCGTCAGTTAGGAGTGAATACTGAAAAGAAAAGAAAATAGCTCCAATAAAATGAAGAACTAGTATACATATCACAAGTTAAGAAAATAGATTATAGTTTATGCTCTGAAAATTTGACAATGCTAGCCAGAACCTCATGTTCAAATCCTCGTGTAAGCAAGCACAAGATTCTGTTTGTATTAAAAAATATAGTATTGATAATATATGAATAAAATTGGAGAATTGTCTAACACATTGTAGAATCATTTTATCAATCATAATCTTTATCAGAAGCTGATAGAATTTCACAGGATATATTTAAGATACCCTAAATCACCTCCATTTTCGTCTAGGACATGCTTTTGTGCTTGTTCTGACAATATTACAGCATGTACTTGTACAAATTTATGTTTTCTTACAATGAATAATTTTGGTGTCATTTATAAAAAATAACGAAAATACTGTTTTCTTACAAATGCTGATGCTTTGTAACTAAAAAGCCTCTTCTTCCTCCCAGACACAATTTTCAAGTCTTTTTAAATAGCTTCCAGAAAAATAATTTTTATGGACGAATTTGAGGTGATTTAGGATAAAGCGTTTTAATTTAGTTTTGTCAGCCATTAGTATTATCAGTCAGCATCATTTCTTATCCTCTACAGGTAAAATAAGCAATTTGAAAGCCCTGGATAGAGAACAGTTACCCCGATATCAACTGAGGGTGCGAGCCAGCGATAGTGTACAGGAATCTTTTGTCAATGTCAACGTGGCCCTTACAGATGTAAACGACAACGCTCCCAAATTTACCAAAACAACCTTTTCTTTTGACATACCTGAGGATACACCTCTTTCAACAACTATCGCTAGTGTCATGGCGACGGATATAGATGAAGGGAAAAACGGTGAGGTGTCTTATACTCTGTCATCTGATTGGGGAAGAGACGTGTTTCAGTTACATCCAACTCGAGGCACATTTACTCTGATTGGTCAGTTGGATTTTGAGCAGGTAAGTTAGAGAGAGGCCGTCTTGAATCTGATGTATTAAATCCTTTTGTTTTGCTGAAATGTTGATAAAAGAAAAAGAAAAATTATTAGTGTGCAAATTGTTCATGTCATTGTGATTAATGTTTAAAAATACTACTACAATAATAAGCATACTTTTTTTTTTTTTTTTTTTGGAGGGGGGGGGGGGAACAGAATATAGATTAAGCTGTATTGTTTAATTTGTAGGTTCAGCATTACATCTTGACAGTGAGTGCTGTAGATGGTGGAGACCCTGCTCTATCTTCTAACGTCACACTATACATGAATATACTGGATGTCAACGACAACGTTCCTGTGTTTGACCCTAACTATTATGAAGGAGAAGTGTTTGAAAATGTCATTGTGGGCACCAGTATTCTGACAGTGGCAGCAACTGATACCGATTCAGGTAAGATGCTTTTCATACATTTTAAACTCACTTTTTTAAAATTTTGTAGTTATTGTTCCCCCTCATATTATTGATAATGCTTTACAGTATAGATCAATCCTGATATTTAGGGTTGATCTAAGACCTGAAGAAGTGAGAATGTTTGAATGGAAAGGTTGAGATAGTGTGTACACATGACCCATTGGCTGCTCATGACAGTTATTTGATAGACTTAATTTCACAAGCTTTGAGTTTCTACTGCCTACATGTATGTCAATAATCGCATTTTAAGTGGAGGTATTGAAAGCAATAAATTTGTGTGTCGTGACATTAAACAGATTTTGTTCCATATCGTTTTTATATGAGAAATCCTGGATATATGGGTCATCATTTGCTGCCTGTCCACCTTTCACACATTTATAGATTTACCCATGGCCATATCACAAACAGTAGAACCATGATGGACGATGAGGCAGTCTATTTTGTGAGAAGGGGTGATATCAGTGTATCAAAACCTACTCTTGGCGTGTTTAAAATGGCCATACGTGTTTGAAATGGCCATACGCTATTAGCTCACTCTGCCGTTTATCACACATTTTTTTGCGCTTCTAATTTAATGATCCCACAAAATCTAACCATTTCATTGCAAAGCCTTTGTTCTCTCTTACAGTATTAAATTTCAATTGTGGCAAACAGTTTGTCAGCTGAAACACTTCTCAAATTATAATCTCCAGGGAGTGTTTTTGTTTTAAGAGAGGTTTGTTGTTAATTCAGTTGCCATGGTAATGGTCACCTACCCATAAGTTACATCCATAAACTAAGAGTGTCACTGTTTAGGATGAAAGATATACCAGTCAGACAGCCATCTTTATTAGCAGTTAACTTTTTAGTTAAAAGCTTACCAAATGGATTTCAGTATGTAAAACATACTCATTTCTATAAAGATTAGCATATTTTAGGTTTCTTTTAGGATAGCCCCGTGAGGGAGCGGGTGGGCCATGGCCCTGCAGAATACTCCCTCGGCTTCCTCAGTCAATCGTAAGAGGCGAG